>VDFB02063894.1:0-22878 GCA_007258455.2 Sequoia sempervirens | reverse complement strand
ACATACATGAGATGCACAAAAGTTATGACATGAAAATTCATTTAAACAAACCCAATATCATTTACGTCCCTTGGGGTACACGAGGATACATTACGAAACTTAATGCCATACATCAATGATAAAGAATGAAAGCCAAATACAATCCATGACGAAGCATATATATAAACCATCAATAAGAACCATTCACTTAAATAAATACAATACTTTGAATAACTTCTGATATGGATCCATATCCACACAAGGTTCACCAATGATAAATATTACATCACATCCTTTTCATTACTTTACACTGTTCAAGTCTTACAATGATACAAACATGTTTCCCAATATGGGCAGGAACCACATAACAAGATAAGATGATACATCAGAAAGATAAGAACAAAGTAATGTAACTGGCTCCAAGACAAATACAACTTTGGAGTCGCTGCAACGGCACCAATCTGCACCTCTCGATCCTTGACTGGGGACCCAATGGGGTGCTTAGCACGTTCCACCCGACCACGTGGGTCCGAAGACCCACCCCCCGTGCTAAGGAGCTGACAAGAAGAGACCTCAACCAAGAACATCCAAACAGGAAACCACAAGACTCAACATCATACAAAGGTATCATGAAACTCACGGATTACAATGACATAATCAACAACATTCATGAGTCAACCAAATCAAATGAAACTATGAAACTCATCACATTTAACCCAAGCAACAATAGTTAAGAAAGTCACCAAAGAGCATCCATAAATCATTTCCACAAGAATCTGAAACAACATAAAGACTACAATATCCAGAGGCGACAAGGACAAGAACGAGGGTATCTAGTCGGGAGGGTCATTGCATAGCTCTCATGGGATCTCCTGGCACTTCCTCCAACCGAGGCACCGGCACCCATCTAGGGACTCCCTAGCCCTCGAAAACAACATAAAGATACAATAACCAGAGGCAACTACAACCAAGCACAAGGGTGTCAAGTGGAGAGTGTCATCGCATAGCTCTCATGGGATTCTCCTGGCCCTTCCTCCAATTGAGGCGCCGGCACCCATCTATGGATCTCCTGGCCCTTCCTCCTAACTGAGGCGCCGGCACCATAGGGTAGCTAATGCGGAGCCGATAATCTCTCGTGAGGACGAGACTATGACTTTGCCGACCACGGCCTTCTCAGTCTATCACTAGTCTATGGTAGCCCTAGTGCATAACTGAGGAATCCAATGTTTTATTATCTTGTGTTTTTTTTAAACTACCCAACCCTCTAAATTCTATTGTTTAGGTTATCACTTGTTTAACTACTCTTTCGTGGGTTATCCTGAGCCCTTCCTCATCCTGAGGCGCCGGCGCCCACGAAGAGCCACTCTCCCTATGACCCCTAACATATCTCAAAGCAGGCAAGGGTTGTACCGTAACCGAAAAACAAATAATCTCAAGACCAAACTATGCGAGGCATTAACCATCTCGCTATAACACATAATCAATGTCTCAACAATTCATGTACAACCCTTTTAAAATCACGATATCAAAACACTGGCCTCATTAAGGGCACATAAAGAGAGAACATCAACTGACAATAATCTCAAGCCTCTGGAAGCCAAAAGAACGACAACCCACAAACAACGGTAAAATGAAGCAACAAGAGTTTGTCAATGATATGGGCTTCAAGCCAACTTCAACACCAACCCAAAGAATAAAACTTGTCAAATCAAAATAAACCAAAAAGGTCATACTCATCAAAACATCCAAGTCTTCAAGATATTCAACGAAATCCCAGCCAAAATCAACTCAAGGAAAAGTCACGTCAAGATAAAACATCAAATCATAATAATCACCAACACGAACAAGCAACTACAACACCCATGAATTTCACTTTTCGAAACAACCTGCTTGGGTTATTGCTTAATTGTTATTGTTGTTCCTTACACTATAGATAGCCAATCAACTACAACTAAAATTTAATGAAATATTATTATCCTGAGTTCAATTATTCAAAATATCGATTTAATAGTAATAATCTCAATAGATAGAAATATTAAATTATAATATGACAATAATATTATGTGGAATTATACTTTTAAACTATTAGCACCAACTAGCTTGGTAAAAGACCATCTTTAACATATCAATTAAAAATAATCCTCATACATCCACAAATTATACAAATACCTACATAAAGATAAATTAACACTTCTACCCTTATACAATAACAATCTTTTACTCTAAGGTCAATTAGATATGGATATTATCTTTGATTTTCCAATTAAATTTCTTTGATTATAAATTATTATTTCTCCTTAATAGAGATATCATACTTCACTATTAATAAAATATATTATCTATGATAAAACTCCATATAATAAGGAAGATAATAAGGAAGACAATGATTCATTGATTTATCTATGTTTAGACCTTCAGATTTGAACTGATAAAAATAAAATCTATATACATTCATTTGTTCAAGCCTGACTTTGAGCTTGAGAGTGAGCAGGCTAAATTGCAACTCCTATATTTAATAGTGAATAGATAAAGTTTACATTGAGAAGATACATCCCAAATTCAAGTAACATGAGATTCAAATTTAGACCAACCAAGAAGATAATAATGGTTGAAGTGGCAAAACTTACCAGAGCATTGTCATGCACAAAGGTTAAGGAGATGAATAAAAGCATGAAGAAGAGAAATCATTTTAAAGCACCGCAGCTTAGATAGGTTGATAATGAAAGCAGAGAGGCTATTTAATACACCTTTGCAAGTCTAAAATTCGTAGCTGTGATAGGTTGCCAATGGTTTCAGGGAGGCGATTTAATTCTGTACAATGCCTCAACTCTAAATGCTGCAACTGTGATAGGTTGCCAAGCATATTAGAAAGTGACTATTGGAATTTGGAAACATCGCCATCTACTTGCATTATTATCAAATCCCAAAAGTTATCCACCAGATTGAATGGAAGGAGACAGGTGAGGTGCAGATACGTGACTTAAGAGTGTACAAATTTCTCTTTTCTGAACAAGACGCATTTCTGTTTGGTGGCGAGTTTCAGAGGCAGCCTCAAGTTTGAAGATTGGAAAATAACCTTCCCACAAACAGCGGAAAGCTCTCTATGTTATTGATTGCCATTATTTTATTTTCAAGTGCTGGAACTGTGGCAGAATGTCAGATATCTACTAATAATAAAGGGACATCCATCAAAGAATACCAAATGGAAAGTTTTGTCTAATGATGTAGTTGCAATTGCCTTGGTATACCCGTATGCAAAATGTAGCAACAAAGACAAGGCTAGTGAAGTGTTTGAAAAAAAAAAGGTAAAATCAAAACCAAGGAGAATAAGTCGAATAACAAACAGGTTTCATATCTATCACAAAATCAACATAAATCTCCAGAATGAAAATGAAATGGCAGCATGATACACAATATAGCCATTTTCATGAAATGAATTTTACAAGGTATAGAATACCAATCAACCGAAATGGAGACACAAAGCAAGGTAACGAAAGTCAAGTGCTTACTATGCTCCGTGAAATGAATACGTCATGCAAGGTACAACAATTATAACATGGAACCACCATAAGTATTCAATGCCTATTACTAAGCTTATTCGTCGAATTCCAATCGTATTGTTTATTCATCATGAATCAAGAATAACGCAGGAGGAAATAGCATTGCATGCTATCAACTAGATATAATGCATCCTATAATATAAAATGCTAACAATAAATCACTCATGCTGCTAGTAGACATACTACGCAGCCAGCAAAGGGTACGTAGAGGAGAAACAAGGCTCACCCAAATGCATGTAGCAATGGGCAACGGTGACACTGCATTGAAGAGAGCATGCAGACAAAGGATAGAAGACCCTCAAAATGTCATGACCTCGGGAGTGAATAATAGGTGGATGTGTGAATTGTACTGGTTGAAAGGCCTTAGAACTTGCAAGCAAATGTAATGTATAGATTCTCAATTTTCTAATCGCCCACACTTAACTCGAAGGCGTGCTGCAACAATAAGGAGATCTTCCATAGAGGAATAAATGAACCACTCGAGTGGATCCCAAATATTAAAGAGTGCATGATACGGAGTTCATAGCCCTAAATAAATCCAACATGCAGCAAGACTATGATGAATTTTCAAGCAGCCATAAGCATGCAACGACAAATTGGAAGGCATCAAACATCAATTTTGCAATGAATGGGTGAAACGAACACAAACAATGCCATACAAAACACTAGTCGAATTAATCAAAAAAAGAACAAAATGCATAACAAGGAAGTCAGAGACCAACCTGGATCAGGCAACCTCTTACGCAGCCCCCAGATCGGTTCTCCAGAGACAACTTCTTCCAGATTCTGAAAGCTCGAAGCTTTGTAAGATGGAGCTATGGCAACCCGATCACACCTCTCTTCCCCTCTCCATCTTCCAAACTCTCAGCAAGATAGATTTTCCAAACCCAAAAAAACCAGATCCTCGCCCCCCCCTAAAATTGATTCTAGTTCCGGCATATATCCAACGAGATTTTGTTTTTTAATTTTTTAATTTTTATTTTATTTTTACTTTATTTATTTTATTTTATTTTATTTTATTTTTGCTTTAAAAACTCAATTTGAAAATATTATTTCCTTTACCTGATTAAAAATCATTTTTTCTTTCCATATTTATTCAATTGATAAGATCACTTATCTTTATTTGATTTCTTTATCATATTTAAATTGTTATCTTTTCTTAGCAATAAATTATCAACTATAATTAAATATGATACATTTACAATAAAATTAATTAATTTAATAATAACTATTTACGTTATGGTTCATAGATTTAGTTTATTTAATCATTTTAATTTAATTTACTAACTAAAGGAGGACACTATGTTTACTAAATAATTCAATACCACAATACACAACGATTTCACACTTACACTCGCATCCAAAGAGGGCCACTACATCCTCCCCCCTAGGCTTCGACTAACTCCGGGAAGTCGAACTCAAGCATAACATGGTCACACAAAAAATATCATCAATCACCATAAATTAAATCGTCAATTAATTGTCGTCAAGAAAGCAATGAAAATTTTAACAAGCCAACAACAAGGAAATGTTACCAAAACACAAGTGGTGACGGGATTGCAACCAGTCCAATTTGTCAAACACAAGGACGGATGATGAACTAGGTTGGGGAAACTTCTTGTCAACTCCTATTTTCCACATCATACCCATTGGGTGTTTAAGATGCTCGCCCTTTCCTAACAATGCAGGTGGAATCGAGGCTTAATCCCTGCAATCCTGCATACAAACAAACATTGTGCACAACATATATATAAATCAAATCAACCTAGTGTAGAGGGAATTGCAATGTTGTATGCCTCTCACAACTGAGTGATACAACATCGTCCTTCTAACACACTATCATCAGTGAAATATCATAAATAATCATTAATACAATTACTAATCAAGTGCAAACAACATATTAAGTCCACATGTTAAACATAGCCAATTAATTACCTTCATCCTTGAGATTTGAAGTCGTCTACCTGAAAATCACGAACTAAGTTGGAAACATAACACGTTAGTACTAAACATTCAAGAGGATTCTTTACCCTCGATAAGCCATATTTCCATAAAACGTAGCATAATTATCCACACAAGCACATATTCTAATTAAACATCATCATTTTTACACAAAGCACTCCACTTCAATCCTTATTCAACACCAAAATTTCACAACAATTTAACAAGCAAATCAAAATTCTACACCTTCACAGATTCATGAAAACATATTTGTCACTCAAGGCCAACAAAAGGAAAATTCCACGCACGCTTGACATATTCACACACAAAAAGTTCACAGCACTGGAAACTACACCACACAACGATACAAAGGTCCATAGTGCATCCCTGATAGGAAGGATATCGGTGCATTGCGCACTACACCGAGGGTCCTATCCCTTTCCCATCAGTTTCTTGCACCATCTACCCGACACCAGCTAATAGAAGAACTCAGGTTCACAACAATGACAATAGAAAAGTGAAACTCAAGACTCAAGGGTTTAGGCGCAAGGTTACATAGTGAGCACACATAGTGCCCAGTGTATGAACCTATGCTCTGATACCATGTTGTAACGCCCCGTCGTGCGAACGCCAAAGGACAACTAAGGCAACAATTACCACACAATTTTTTTTTAAAGTAAAACTAACATGCCTGAGATGCACAAAAGTTATGACATGAACATTCATTTAAACAAACCCAATATCATTTACGTCCCTTGGGGTACACGAGGATACATTACGAAACTTAATGCCATACATCAATGATAAAGAATGAAAGCCAAATCTAATCCATGACGAAGCATATATATAAACCATCAATAAGAACCATTCACTTAAATAAATACAATACTTTGAATAACGTCTGATATGGATCCATATCCACACAAGGTTCACCAATGATAAATATTACATCACATCCTTTTCATTACTTTACCCTGTTCAAGTCTTACAATGATACAAACATGTTTCCCAATATGGGTAGGAACCACATAACAAGATAAGATGATACATCAGAAAGATAAGAACAAAGTAATGTAACTGGCTCCAAGACAAATACAACTCTGGAGTCGCTGCAACGGCACCAATCTGCACCTCTCGATCCTTGACTAGGGACCCAATGGGGTGCTTAGCACGTTCCACCCGACCACGTGGGTCCGAAGACCCACCCCCCGTGCTAAGGAGCTGACAAGAAGAGACCTCAACCAAGAACATCCAAACAGGGAACCACAAGACTTAACATCATACAAAGGTATCATGAAACTCACGGATTACAATGACATAATCAACAACATTCATGAGTCAACAAAATCAAATGAAACTATGAAAACTCATCACATTTAACCCAAGCAATAACAATTAAGAAAGTCACCAAAGAGCATCCATAAATCATTTCCACAAGAATCCAAAACAACATTAAGATTAGAATATCCAGAGGTGACAAGAAACAAGAACAAGGGTGTCTAGTCGGGAGGGTCATTGCATAGCTCACATGGGATCCCCTGGCACTTCCTCCAACTGAGGCGCCAGTACCCATCTATGGATTCCCTAGCCCTCGAAAACAACATAAAGATACAATAACCAGAGGAAACTACAACCAAGCACAAGGGTGTCAAGTGGAGAGTGTCATCGCATAGCTCTCATGGGATTCTCCTGGCCCTTCCTCCAATTGAGGCGCCAACACCCATCTATGGATCTCCTGGCCCTTCCTCCTAACTAAGGCGCCGACACCATAGGGTAGCTAATGTGGAGCCGATAATCTCTCATGAGGACGAGACTATGACTTTGCCAACCATGGCCTTCTCAGTCCATCACTAGTCTATGGTAGCCCTAGTGCATAACCGAGGAATCCAATGTTTTATTATCTTGTGTTTTTTAAACTACCCAACCCTCTAAATTCTATTGTTTAGGTTATCACTTGTTTAACTACTCTTTCGTGGGTTATCCTGAGCCCTTCCTCATCCTGAGGCGCCGGTGCCCACGAAGAGCCACTCTCCCTATGACCCCTAACATATCTCAAAGCAGGCAAGGGTTGTACCGTAACCGAAAAACAAATAATCTCAAGACCAAACTACGCGAGGCATTAACCATCTCGCTATAAACACATAATCAATGTCTCAACAATTCATGTACAACCCTTTTAAAATCATGATATCAAAACACTTGCCTCATCAAGGGCACATAAGAGAAAACATCAACTGACAATAATCTCAAGCCTCTGGAAGCCAAAAGAACGACAATCTACAAACAAGGGTAAAATGAAGCAACAAGAATTTTTCCAATTAACTTCCCACACAAGGATAAAATTCAGCAAAATCATTGATCATGACAACCAAATAATCAACCAATACACAATCTTAGAACGAAAATTAATCCACTCCAATATAGGCAACAATCAACCACCAATGTTCTATGTAATGATCCATATAAAGGACATACCAACAACAAATAAATGAGTAGAATGGAGGATAATATTCAAAAGATCGTCTAAATTAACTATACCACTTGTAACCAACCAAATTACGAATAACCTAATCCATCAATGTTTACATAATTTATCAAACAAAATACTTAAAGTAATCCCTCTCACTCTTTTACTAACCTACCCATTAACCCTTCCTATTTAATTTCACTATCCAAATTATAATAGAATCCATTTGTATACCTATTCATTCATAAGGAGTAATCCAAAATATGAAAAGAGGCTATTTGAGCACGTTACTAAGTATCCCAATAATCCTTTTATAATAAAATTGCCATGCAATATTAACAAACGATCACTACGACTAAACAACCTAGTGAGTTCACTAATCTATCCCTAGATAGAGCAATAATTAACTAAAACAATCTAACTTAATTTATTTAATTAAAATCCTGTGATGAATTAACATAAGAAACACCGACCCCTTATATACTTTAACACACAACATATTTTATTTCCTAAGCTAATATTCATTAAGTTGACCAATACACCCATAGTCATAAGTGACGTGACTCGAATAATAGGGTAACTAAATACACTTCTACAAAGATCTTAAGACCCACATAAATTTAGATCTGGGTAAGGGTATTCTTACACAAAGTCACGTGTTTATCTATCAATGAAGTCAAATACCCACAACATTCACTTATTTTATCAAGACGCAAGTCATGCATTTGAGCTATTCAAATCAAGATCAAAAGAAGAATAAAACTAGTTTCAAATTTAATGAAGCCTTGATAACGGGATTTATAATTTATATAAGTATACTTTAAGATCAATATATATGTATCTAAAATTTGGGCCAATCTTATGGCATACGCATAGAAATGAATAAAGGATACCTACATACAATGTATTTGATGGGGTAAAGACATACAACACCATAAGAAAGGTTAAGAGCAGAAAACAGAAAACATTAA
This sequence comes from Sequoia sempervirens, assembly GCA_007258455.2. Classification (NCBI taxonomy): domain Eukaryota; kingdom Viridiplantae; phylum Streptophyta; class Pinopsida; order Cupressales; family Cupressaceae; genus Sequoia; species Sequoia sempervirens. The sequence continues at coordinate 13,960 of VDFB02063894.1, read as the reverse complement.
GGCTACAATACAAAGCATCGAATGCTTAGCATGAGACATAACCCAACGACTAAGAAGTACGAAAGACGAAAACACAATGACACAAATTAGAAATTCATCAATCAAAACAAAATGGAACTAACAATATATATATATATATATATCAGATGGAGAACCAGGAAAAGACAAGCAAATACAGGGAGTAAGGAAGGCGACACAACTCAGCAATGTTACTTTTACCAGCCACGCTATGTTTAAATCCCTTGACTAAAAGGATTTCCCATGGAGGGCGTCGATCCAAGGATTCAAAACATGTCAACCCTGAAGTACATATGACTGACTTCCACAGACGATCTGTAGCAGAAGAATCAGAGAGACTATTTCAATTTCTACATCTTTGCAGGTCTAAAAGTTGTAGCTGTGATAGGTTGCCAATGGTTTCAGGGAGGCGATTTAATTCTGTACAATGCCTCAACTCTAAATGCTGTAACTGTGACAGGTTGCCAAGCATATTAGAAAGTGAATATTGGAATCTGGAAACATCACCATCTACTTGCATTATTATCAAATCCCAAAATTTATCCACTAGATTGAATGGCAGGAGGCAGGTGAGGTGCAGATACGTGACTTAAGAGTGTACAAATTTCTCTTTTCTGAACAAGACACATTTCTGTTTGGTGGCGAGTTTCAGAGGCAGCCTCAAGTTTGAAGATTGGAAAATAACCTTCCCACAAACAGCGGAAAGCTCTCTATGTTATTGATTGCCATTATTTTATTTTCAACTGCTGGAACTATGGCAGAATGTTAGATATCTACTAATAATGAAGGGACATCCATCAAAGAATACCAAAGGGAAAGTTTTGTCTAATGATGTAGTTGCAATTGCCTTGGTATACCTGTATGCAAAATGTAGCAACAAAGACAAGGCTAGTGAAGTGTTTGGAAAAAAAAAAGGTAAAATCAAAACCAAGGAGAATAAGTCGAATAACAAACGGGTTTCATATCTATCACAAAATCAACATAAATCTCCAGAATGAAAATGAAATGGCAGCATGATACGCAATATAGCCATTTTCATGAAATGAATTTTACAAGGTATAGAATACCAATCAACCGAAATGGAGACACAAAGCAAGGTAACGAAAGTCAAGCGCTTACTATGCTCCGTGACATGAATACGTCATGCAAGGTACAACAATTATAACATGGAACCACCATAAGTATTCAATGCCTATTACTAAGCTTATTCGTCGAATTCCAATCGTATTGTTTATTCATCATGAATCAAGAATAACGCAGGAGGAAATAGCATTGCATGCTATCAACTAGATATAATGCATCCTATAATATAAAATGCTAACTATAAATCACTCATGCTGCTAGTAGACATACTGCGCAGCCAGCAAAGGGTACGTAGAGGAGAAACAAGGCTCACCCAAATGCATGTAGCAATGGGCAACGGTGACACTGCATTGAAGAGAGCATGCAGACAAATGATAGAAGACCCTCAAAATGTCATGACCTCGGGAGTGAATAATAGGTGGATGTGTGAATTGTACTGGTTGAAAGGCCTTAGAACTTGCAAGCAAATGTAATGTATAGATTCTCAATTTTCTAATCGCCTACACTTAACTTGAAGGCGTGCTGCAACAATAAGGAGATCTTCCATAGAGGAATAAATGAACCACTCGAGTGGATCCCAAATATTAAAGAGTGCATGATACGGAGTTCATAGCCCTAAATAAATCCAACATGCAGCAAGACTATGATGAATTTTCAAGCAGCCATAAGCATGCAACGACAAATTGGAAGGCATCAAACATCAATTTTGCAATGAACGGGTGAAACGAACACAAACAATGCCATACAAAACACCAGTCGAATTAATCAAAAAAAGAACAAAATGCATAACAAGGAAGTCAGAGACCAACCTGGATCAGGCAACCTCTTACGCAGCCCCCAGATCGGTTCTCCAGAGACAACTTCTTCCAGATTCTGAAAGCTCGAAGCTTTGTAAGATGGAGCTATGGCGACCCGATCACACCTCTCTTCCCCTCTCCATCTTCCAAAAACTCTCAGCAAGATAGATTTTCCAAACCAAAAAAACCAGATCCTCGCCCCCCCCTAAAATTGATTCTAGTTCCGCATATATCCAACGAGATTTTGTTTTTTTTTTGTTTTTTTTTTACTTTATTTATTTTATTTTATTTTATTTTATTTTTGCTTTAAAACTCAATTTGAAAATATTATTTCTTTTACCTGATTAAAAATCATCTTTCTTTCCATATTTATTCAATTGATAAGATCACTTATCTTTATTTGATTTCTTTATCATATTTAAATTGTTATCTTTTCTTAGCAATAAATTATCAACTATAATTAAATATGATACATTTACAATAAAAATTAATTAATTTAATAATAACTATCTACGTTATGGTTCATAGATTTAGTTTATTTAATCATTTTAATTTAATTTACTAAATAAAGGAGAACACTATGTTTACTAAATAATTCAATACCACAATACACAACGATTTCACACTTACACTCGCATCCAAAGAGGGCCACTACAATTGATCTCAATGGTTCATTTTTTAATTGTTTCCCTTTCAATTTTTCCATGCCACTACCTATGCATCAATTCATTTTACTTATTTTTTTCCTTACCCTCTCTCTTATGTGGCCTTTGATATTACCATCTGCAACTTACATTTTTTTTCCCATTCCAAATTTTTAAATGACATTCTTTATCACCATTCTACACCACTTCTATTACTCATCCATTCATGAAAATAAATTAGCTAAATAAATAAGGTGACTCCATTAGTTTTAATGCCTCATGGGGGGAGGTGAGGGAGAGGATTACTAATTAAAAGAATGCAAATTTAAAAATATAATGATTCCCTTATAGAAGAGGCACCATATCAGAGAATTTCATGACTCATATTCTTTTCAAAACTTCCCATTTAAATGATATTAATCCTTTAGAAAGGCCTCCAAAAAAAAGTTTCAATGCCTCCTCAAAATGAATAAATAAATTGTTGTTATAATTTTCTTCTATCCTTTAAGAATAAGCAATTTGACTGTCAATAATTTGCTGCATTTTAGATAATCATTTCATTTCATTCTTGAATGGGAAAATATTGCTTCCAAACAATACTTGGAATTTATTTAGTTGATGCAGATTACATCTATACCTGGATGCTCTTGCATCAAAGAAAAGAAAATATTTTAGTCTAAATAATTTCTATCATATTATTCATGCAAAGTCGTGTGACTATTTACATTATTCAAAGGAATATAATTATTTAAAAAAAAAGGAAATCTAACACAATTTTAGAAATGTTGAATATAATTTGTACCTAATTATATGATACAATGATTATTTGTACAAATCCAAAGTCATTGTTGTAGTCAAGACATGTATAGAATTATAGTTTTATATAACTTTAATTATGTAATATTAAAATATATTTAAATATTACCTTTAATTTCATATCAGGCTATAGACCTTGAACCTCATATAGGTGCAAGTGCTAGATAATAAATTTATTGATCAAAATAATTTTTTTGGAATGAATGATAATTAGAATATCCCACATCAAATTGACCAAAAACTATATATCACATGTAAATTTATTATCAACACTTTAATCAAGGTTTATTTCAAGATAAGATAAAATAAAATGCATATGCAATTATTATCATTTCAATTATAGTTACACTAGAAATTTTACCTCTATGAAGGGAGTAATACTTTTTATTGCAAAATCAATGGTTGAGACTTTAAGAAAATGATGTGAGACAATGGAATGAGTAAAATTGTAAAACTCTGTCTCGCAACCTAAAGTATAATGCAATACTGCGGAAGCACAACTAATTTTTTTTCCTTATAGTTAAATCAAGATAAGTAAAGTATCCTACTCTAACCACATACATCCTCTAGGCTATGCAACACGTCTACATGTGAACACCATTACTTATAAAATTTAACCAACCATAGTACATAAATTAAAAAACTCAAGATACAACATACAACAAAATATTAAATCATTACAAGATAACTTTAACACATAGTTCAATGTATTGAACATATTTCCAATAATACAACACCACATAACATTCCATACACCATTAAATCCAGTAATGAATAGATCATAAATATTATTATAATTACATCACAAAGGTTCACCTCGATACAAATGAGGTATTACAATTATACATAATGAACCACAATTACAATGAAGAAAGAGAAGAACAACTCCAGAGAACCACATGAGCTCCTCGAACAAGAAGATCTTGCCATCACGAACGAAAGAGAAACTCAACAGTGTAAGATGCATGCCACCCAACCATTTGGTACCCGTAGGCCCAACCCCCATGCTAGGAGATAGTAATAGGAAACCAAGACAACCTATTACCTTTAGACACATACAATATACAAGACCACACTGTACTAGTAAATAAAAAACAACACTGTACCAATAAACACAAAACATACGGTTACATTTCTTCTAGAACCACTAAATCAAATACATCCACTATACAATACAAATTGACCGTTGTCATAGGAGGAGTGTCATCACAAAGGTTGCATTGGTTATCCAAAGGAGATCTTCCTAGGTTCTGACCCCCATCTTGGGTTATCTTGGTAGCCTCTCACGAACCTGACCCCACATGCACACTAGTGCGGAATCGATTATCTTTCGAGAAGACAAGATAATTATCTTGCCATTCTAGGCCTTCCTGACTCATCTCAAGTCTCATACTAGCCCTTGAGCCAATGAGCAAGGCTAAATTATCTGATTAAATATTAAGCTACTCTATCCCTAATAAAGATTATTTAATTTCTACTAATTAAACTGACTTTCACACAAGTTGTCTTGAGACCCCTTTGTGTCCTGGCCCCCATTGAAAGCCACTCCCCTATCAACAACACAATAACATATTCCACAATCTAAGGGTAGACAATGCACAAAATATGATAAAAAAATATCAATCATTCTACAAATAACACATCCCGTTCATAGTAACTGGGTGCTGAAACCAAATCACACAACCCATTCATAGTAATCGGGTGTTCAAACTAATTCACACATCATTACGATGTCAAATACTAAATCTCAAAACATGCACTACCCAAGGAAATCTCAAAAAGGGCAAACAAAAAATACAATAACTCTCTCACAATTTTACAATCTCTAGAAGACTTATAATTTTCTCGACAACAAATATCCCTAATTCCCAATACACAATTACAGAAGAATACACAATAATAAGAAGCCACTCAAGTAATTAAATAAATGACCATTAGGATTTCCTAAATACAATAAATCGACAACAAATTAAACCAATTGCTTAACTTCGAGTTTGACAATTACTCATAATATTCAATTCAAATTGCTCGCAAATGTGAAAAAAAATACAACTTAAAATAATTCAGGCACTTAAATAATCTAATATTCCGATTTCCTAAATCCAAATTGAATCAATATCTATTTAAATATAAATCAACTTTCACTCTGAAGTCATTTTATTTTAAGATTTTATTAACCCATGCATTTACATGCTTTTATTAATATATATACTTCTGTTTACAAATCATAAGGAAATTAAAACTAATTATTAACTAAAATTTTACAAACAAATATAAATAGAAATCTTAATCCTTCTAATAAAATCATCTTATTATAAAACACCTATTTGTGCATTACATGCATTAATTAACAACATAATATTCATTTAAATAAATATCATTTTTAAATAAATATATATATATTTTCTAATTACATAATCTAATTATTATTTTTCAATGTTCATTTAAAAATATCTAATTGTGCATGTGCATGCACCTTTTTAAAAATGCATTTAAATATATTTATATTTAAATACTCTAAAATTATATGCAATATTTTTAATATATATTTTTAAATAAATAAATATATATATATAAATTTACAATTTTCAAACAATACTAATCACAAAACTAGTATGTTGGGACTTTAATAACTTTTGTTTTCGGATCTGGGTTTCTCTGATATTTTTTCAAAAGGTGCGCAATCAAGTCGTTTAAAACATATAAAAAATTCAGCCCTACTTAGTTTGTAAATTTTGAGTTATGATTAATTTAGTGACGCATTCTCTTTGTTATTTTAATTTACAAATTACCAGAGGTTTCCAATTTTCCCAAATCTATCAGAGGATTTCATTTTCAATCCTATAGATATTTTTTAATTCCTCTATTATTTTATTTTGATGTTTTCTAATTGTGTTAAAATTCATTCCTTACAGGGATCTAAATCTTTCACAGTAATTTACCTTTTTCTACAGAAGAATTAAATTATATTTTGACAGAAAGAGGTTTCTAAGTTTGATTTAAATTTTACAGAGGTTCAATAATTCCACTATAATTTCCTTTTGTATAAATCTATTTCAAATGAACAAATTACACAGAGGATTTTTAATTGTTTTCTATAGAGGTTTCACTTTCACAACAATCTTTTAAAAGAAAGAAATAAGAACTTCTACAGTACTGAAAAATATTTTCCTAAAATATTTCCAATTTTCATTACAGTAATAAAATAACTTTTCAATTTCAAATTTCATAAAATCAGTAAAGGACCTATTATAGAAGAATGTTGCCTCAAGAAAATGTTGTCGAGCTTCTCTGTAATTTCTATTGCCAATGTAGCCAAAGCTTTCTTCAATGCAATTGCCTCATTCCAGAAGACACATCCAAAAAACACAACCTAGAATTCTATAACAAAATAATTCTAAAATAAATTTTCTTCAGAGAGATCCACAATTTCCTCACCAATTTTCTACAACCCCTCCAAAAAAAATTTCGTGAAACAAATTTCTTTACTTTTTCCCTAATATCTCTTCTGAGAATGAATTTCCAACAACTAAATAACAAATTTCTAACTAAGAGTTATTTCAACAAAATATCTTTTCCCTCAACAACCAAATATATTTTCAAACCACATGAATTTAAATAAAATAAAACAATTTACTAATTGCAACCAATTTAAATCCTCTTATTTATTTAATTCTCACTAATTAAATAATTAATATTACTTAATAACATAACTAAATTAAATTAATTAATTTATTTATTCTAAAGTTTTCACATCAATAATATCGTAAATTAAATATTTAATCAAACACACATTTTAATCTTACAAAATTAAACTTGCACAATAATAAAATACTTAGAACAACAATGATAAGGCTAAGACCAAACTCAAATTGATGACACACTGTACTAGGGTAGAGGTATGACTAGGTAACCCGTTACTATCTCCCAATAGTACTGTTGAGTAGTGGACATGCTTAGACCTGTGAAACCAGGTGAAGCTAATGTCTTGTACCTACAAACCTACAACAAAAACAAAAGTCATACATGTATACAGATAATAATTCATACACACCATGAAGAGATGATGTGAGCATCCATGGCTCAGGTAATTCCTTGCATCAACCAAATTTATTTTATTTTAATTTGGTTTGGTTTTCAATAAATGGTTGCCACAAATATTTGTAATTAATGTAATTTTAAATTAAATTACATTAAAAATTCATGTTGAATGATTATGCTTGAAAAAGCAGGTGTTGCAAAGGAAATGGAAGTGCAAAAGATTCAAAATTTGGATTTTTGCAAGTTAAAGGAGATTTTTTTAAGATTTTATTTTTAAATAAAATCTCAACTTTCACAAATCCCTAAAAAATAGGGACTATCAAAGTGGGTTCCCATTTGATCAAATTGGCAACTTTGATGAGTGAGTTAAATTTTGGAAACTGCCGATAAAGTGTGTGTGTGAGAAGTTTGATTTTTGATTTATTTGAATTTTAATTTAGAAATTCTCTCCTTGGATTTTTGGGAAAGATTATTTTTGAGTTTGAAATGGAAATGAAATTGAAATTGAATTTCATTTCATTCTGGCAGATTTGGAAAGTTTGTAATAAAAGATAATTCATTTACATTTTGAAGTTAGTTTTCAAAGGCAGGAAACTCACAATTAAGGTGGATTTTTCTCTAAGGAGAAATCGCAGCAAAGTGTGAAGGCTTCAATAATTTATTTGCAGCCATTATTGAGGAGTGACAAGTGTGCATGTGGGTTGGTTGTAGTGCTTGAGAAGCAAACAAATTCTACAGAGTGTTGCAGATTTTTGTAATCAATTTTATGATGTTGTAAAGGGAATATGTGGTTCCCATAGTCTCATTGAGACATTATTTTGTAATTGCAGATTTTCCATTTTAATGAAAGTTTCATGTTGTAGTTTCTTTCATACTTGTGTTTGTGTTGAAATTAAATCAGCAGAGAGGGTTTTGTGTCACCCCCTTCCTGCTTCAGTGGTATCAGAGCGGGAGTTCCTGAGTGTGCAGGCAGAGCGCCGAATGTGAGGCAGTTTGTACCAGGACTTGTGGTGTGTGTGATTTATGTGTAGACAGATCGTCGGACATGAGGCAGTCTATGGAAGAGAGGATGGGATGGATCATGAGGAGGCCTGTAAGAATTTTATTTTGGGAAAATTATTGGGAAGAAGTGGAAAATAATAATTACCATGAAGAATTTGAAAAGCTACAAGCTCAAGTAGATGCATTGGAAAAGTTGATTAAGGAGAAAGTGGAAATACAAGAAGAGAGATTTGGGGAAGAATAATGTTTTGTTGAAAGAGGACAGCAAAAAGAAAAGAAAAATAAAGGAAGGATGGAGAAAGAAAGAAGAGAAAATAGTCACTGCAGATCATAAATTTAATGGTAATTTTAATGATTTTATTTTATCTGAAGATGCATTGTTTGCAGGAACTAGCAAAGGAAAAGAAAATGGTGAAAAGGAGAAGGATATCACAGCAGAAAAAGAGGTATCTATTAATTTTGTTAGTGAAAATTTACATGCAAAAGAAATAGATGAAGCTGTGGATGAAATTATGGAAATTCCAAAAACAGATTTTGATAGTCCTAGATTTGATAAAGGGAATGAAGAAGAAGATAGTCTTTTGTTGAAAGAGGAGATAAGAAAAATAGAAAAATTATTTCAACAAGAAATTATAGAAGAAGATGATGAAATTAAAGAGGTTGTAGCTGATACATGCTTCATTGAAGGAGGAAAATTTGCAGCAATAAGAAAGGAGAAAGAAATAGAGGTAATTGTTGATTTATCCAAAAATTTCAATGTTTCTAACAAAGCTGATTTTTGTGAGGGTGTAATGGCAAAAGGAAGTGAGGAAAGAGAGATGGTAAGGTGCAGCAATAACATGTTACAGGCTGAAATACAAATTGTTGCAGCAGCAAAAAAATGGGAGGTAACACATGATTTCATTTATTTTAATGAAGAGAAGGATGTTAATTATTGTTTTCCAAAATTGCATAGTGCAGAATGGTGGGAGCTGAATTTTGTGAACAAAGGCAGAAAGAGAGGAAGAATGAAGGAGAGTAGAGATAGAATATTACAGGCAAAGGGAAAACAAAATGTTCACAATGATGAGGTTGAGAAGTGGATCCAGCGTGAACATACCATATTCAAATGTTCATGAGCTTCACTCACAGAACATTTTCTTTCTACCGTGGGTGTCTGATGCAGGAGCATCCATGGGCTCGTGCAATCTTGCATCAACCAAATTTATTTTATTTTAATTTGGTTTGGTTTTCAATAAATGGTTGCCACAAATATTTGTAATTAATGTAATTTTAAATTAAATTACATTAAAAAAATTCATGTTGAATGATTATGCTCGAAAAAGCAGGTGTTGCAAAGGAATGGAAGTGCAAAAATTCAAAATTTGGATTTTTGCAAGTTAAAGGAGATTTTTTTAAGATTTTATTTTTAAATAAAATCTCAACTTCCACAAATCCCTAAAAAATAGGGACTATCAAAGTGGGTTCCCATTTGATCAAATTGGCAACTTTGATGAGTGAGTTCAATTTTGGAAACTACCGGTAAAGTGTGTGTGTGAGAAGTTTGATTTTTGATTTATTTGAATTTCAATTTAGAAATTCTCTCCTTGGATTTTTGGGAAAGATTATTTTTGAGTTTGAAATGGAAATGAAATTGAAATTGAATTTCATTTCATTTTGGCAGATTTGGAAAGTTTGTAATAAAAGATAATTCATTTTACAATTGGAATTTAGTTTTCAAAGGCAGGAAACTCACAATTAAGGTGGATTTTTCTCTAAGGAGAAATCACAGCAAAGTGTGAAGGCTTCAATAATTTATTTGCAGCCATTATTGAGGAGTGACAAGTGTGCATGTGGGTTGGTTGTAGTGCTTGAGAAGCAAACAAATTCTACAGAGTGTTGCAGATTTTTGTAATCAATTTTATGATGTTGTAAAGGGAATATGTGGTTCCCATAGTCTCATAGCTTGATAGATGATTTTGATGATATACTGAAATTAAATTGAGAATGAAATCACAAGGCACTCACGAAGTGAGAGATGCAATACCATTCTCTTCACCAATACAGTCACATCAAAATTAACGAAATTAAAACATCAATAATCAATAAATGAGCATACATCAATATTAACTCAAATAACAACTATGCTAATGTGAAAGCATGTTATAAAAAAAAATCAATCACAACATCAACTCATCGAATTATCACCATGTTCAAGTAACATCCAACAGTGTCATAAAGTTTATCAAATAGTAACATAAAGTCAAGATAAACAACCTCATAAAGTCTAGATGAAATCCCAGAAGCTGTTCAGACAAGGTAAACAGAGGGGCATTACAAAAATAAAAGAAAAAGAGAAAGAGAGTAAGGAGAAGTATATAAGGAGAAAACACAAATAGTAAGAGAGGGGAAGAGATAGATAGTTAGAGATAAAGAGATAAGGGAGAGGGAAAGTTAGATAGTGGGGATGAAATGAGAAAGAGAAATAGAGTATGAAATGTGTTTGAGAAAAATTTAGAAAAAATTATATATGTTTTTCTCTTTATTCTCTTTTATTGGAATACCATATTTATTCCATTTGAAGATAAATTAGAATTTTTCTATTTGCATAATGAGTTGTTAGTGAGGAGAATTTTGAGAAAAATTATGGTTTAAATGTGATAAATATTATTTTAGATTTTAATTGTTTTTTTATTTCATTACCTATGCAATGAAATTTAGGGAATAACCCACACTAGTTTTATACTAGAGAGTATAAGTATATATGAGATTGGTAGTAATTATAAATATGCTTGCATTGTGTGTTTCATATATTTGAATGACATAGAGAAGCGAATAATTTATAAAATTTATTGTAATTTTAGAGGTACAAAGATATAGAGGGATAGAGAGATGAGGGGTAAGGAGATAAGTAGACACATATAGAGGGGGACATAGAGAAAAAGAAAGAGAGATAAAGAGGGAGAGAGAGAAATGGATCTGAAAAAAATATATTTATGAAAATGAAGTGACTCCAAGGATTTATTTCTCAAGTAAGTGGTTTTTAATATATAACCTAGATATTTTTTGAATATAAACCAATATCTTGTAATAAATATGAATGAGTCACATTATTTGCATGGAATCATTAAACATAGTCACATAGCTTTGAAATCCATCTGGTTATATCATTACATATATAATCATTTCTTGTATATTACATAATTACTTGTAATTATTAGATTTAAAGAAATTAGTGAATAGTGAAATTGTTTTAAATTAGATCTCTACTTGCTAAGAATTACAAATAAAATGAAAATTACAAGTTACATAGTAAAAAAATCACCAAATATATACATAGGGAAAACCCTTCTAGGTAGAAAACCCCATAAAATATCATTCTATTATATAAAATTATAGAATGGCCTATTAAAACATAGATCAAACTCGGGGAAACACTTTTCCTTGCGTCCATATGACCAATAATAACTCTTGTACATAATGATGGAGTTCACTATTAATATTTAAATTTTCATACATCTCAATGGGATAAAACCTCCTTAAATATAGAAGGGATGGAAAAGTACTTAAAGAGGTATGAGTCACACTTATTCAAATATCTCATTTAAAAATAGTTAATAATCAAATATTTTCTTAAAGTATTAATCAATTTTTTATTTTTTATTTTTTTAAAACATGAGAAAGGTCCTGGATCAAATATGCACGAAGTAGCCAAAAGTGAGAGAAGAAAGTATCATAAGGGATGAGAATTAAACCAACACCAAAATAAGAAAAATAAATAAAAAACACTAGAGAGACCAAATAAAATAGGGGAGAAAGAAAATAAAGATATACATGTTATATATCATATTCAACACACTCATTTCCTTCAATTATCTATTTAGAAATTTTATTTTTTGATAAAGGTGACATATTTTGGGTTATTTTCATGCTTCTTGAAATTTCCTTTGACATCCAACATCTTAGCTCGTTTTCTATTAACAGGGCCCTCCTAAAAAAATTTACATTGGGAAAAATTTGAGGATGATTCATGTTGTCAAGTATTATAATGTGTGACTTGGAAGTATAATTATAAAATCTTCAACTAATATATTATATAATACTTGACATTAACATGAATTACCCTTAATTTTTTTATATAAATATTCAATTATAATAGGTGACTTGCAAGTATTAATATAAAATTTTAATAAATGTTAGAAAAATTACCTTCAAATCCTTTTTTTAAAGATATTATCTTTACATATGTCAAAACCCGAAAAAAATCAGATCCAAATTCAAACTGGTTTAGAAGTTATGGTGGAAACAAATTGTTTGCCCAAATCATAGCTCTAATACCACTTGTTATGATATACCTTGTAAATATTTGTAAAATTAAGAAATATAGGAGACCACTTCAAGGGGGTGGCCTCAAATAATTATGTATTAATATATGAATTCAATGTTGTATGATATGATGATATAGGAGAGAGAACTATTTATTATTTATATGATAAACTATGTAGGGGTATACTCCTTCACCCTAATTAAGAGGTATTACTATATTAAATAATATTTATGTTAGGGTTAAGAATGCTACAAGTGATTATGCTTAAGAATATATAATATATGCACTTAGGAATATATCATATCAAGATCATAACATTCCCTTTCCCTTCAAAACAAAAATCCCTCAATGCTTAGAAAATCTAAAATATTTTATATGAATCATTCATAATTTCATGTTGCATGTCCAATTGACAAATTCTTCCAATTGATTAACAATTTTGAGGTGGCTCTATTTTTCAATCTGATTTTGGAAAGTCCATAACATTTTTCTATATTTTGTATGAATACTTTTCCCATAATATTAGTGGAAAATAGATGAGAGAGTCCACAAAAATATGCATTCTTAATTAGTCTATCCACATAAAACTAGATTGAAACAATATTATTTTTCTTTCACAACCCCATGACGAAGTCCATTAATATTTTTCTTAGTTTTGTATTGGAATGCCTGATGAAGAGAGATAAAATAAGTAAAGTAACTCACATATTATTAATTGTGGAATGACTAGAGGATGAGTGATGGATACAATAAAATACGAGTAATGCTATCAATAATTATACTATTTAATGTTAACCATAGGGTTGCTAGTTTATGAATTGTATTTGATGAAAGATTGTTATGATTAGTATGATTATTATGGTTTCTATCTAAGTGCAAATGAGTGCAAGAATTTTTTGAAGGCGAGAACATGGCTAAGGTAGAAGTATCCTAGCCACTTTATAAATGATTAGTATGATGGAAACTTGATGCTCATACACATTTACGTAGTTCCATCTTTCTTGCATTGTGTATGGGATGATTGCAATGAGTTATTATGGTTATGTCGTTTCTTTGTGCGTTATGATTTAAATAATGATTATGTTTTATTTCTATAAGTTGTGAAAGCTAAATTATTTTTGAAAATAAAAATAAGTCATATTGTATTTTTTTTTTCAAAGTTAAAATGATTAATTGGAAAAATAAAAGATTTTATTTATAATTTTTTTTATAAATTAAATATATATATTAATAATAATATAATATTATTATTA
>VDFB02063893.1:0-55961 GCA_007258455.2 Sequoia sempervirens | reverse complement strand
GATACTTTGGTTGAGTCTGGGTCTGTGAAACCCATTGATTCCCACTTCTCCCACCCCCCTAAATGATAGTTTTATCATGGAATGTAAGGGGGTTGAACAACATCCCTAAACAAAAGGTTGTTCACAGATTAATCGAGTCTTAGGCTCCGGATGTGGTCTTTATACAGGAAACCAAGCTTACAGTGGATGGTTTGAATAATTGTGCTATGCGTATCTGGCCCCAAGGCTACTGGCAGGGGGTGGGGGTGTTGGGTAGTTCTGGGGGGGTGGCTTGCTTCTGGAACCGGAGGAAAGTCTCCCCCTTATGGTGGGTTTCTAGTCGGTCTTCCATCTCTATGGTTGCCTCCAATTTTGAAACTAGCGAAAGATGTCTTTTCTCCAATATTTATGCTCCTACTGATCTTCCAGGTAAGACACATCTTTGGGATCATATCAATTTTGTCCGTTCTCTAGACCCGTTTCTCCCATGGATTTTGGCTGGTGACTTTAATGCTGTTATTAGTATGGATGAAAAATGAGGAGGGTTAGCTAGGCTTGATCCTTCTTCTCTTTTTCTCAGAGATAATATCAGTCTCCTTAATCTTATTGACGTGAAGCCAACCAATGGTATTTTTACTTGGAACAATAGGAGGTGTGGTGATGAGGCTATCTCAGAACGTCTCGATAGATTTTTGGTGTCCTATTACTGGATGAGCAGTAGGTGGACTACCATTTCTGATATCTTGGATTGGAGGGGATTAGATCACTGGCCTATCAAACTCTGTGTTTCCTCTTATGGGGTCACCAAAAATCCTTCTTTCAAATTTCAATTGATGTGGTTACGGGATCACTCTCTTCGGGATCTGGTGCTGGATTGGTGGTACGAAGGGCTTCCTGCCCACGGGTGGGCCATGTACACTTTCTGTAAATGGCTCCAACATGTGAAGTATAGGCTTAAGAGGTGGAATAAACAATGCTTTGGGAACCTGCATGCTCAGAAACTTGCTGCTCAGTCCAAGCTGGATAGTGTCACTCGTCAGATTCGAGACCATGGGTTGTCCTCTAACCTTTTGAATGCTGAGTCCTTGGCCCTTAAGGGCTTAGAAGAGTGGGAGCTTCGGGAGGAGATTTTCTGGAAGCAAAAATCTCGTATTGATTGGCTTCAGGAGGGGGACAAGAATACATCTTTCTTTCATAATTCGGTTAAGGCTCGTAGGCAGGGGAGCTCTCTTTCCACGCTTGTCTCGAGCGATGGGACCCTTCTCTCGTCTGGTGGTGAAATTTCCAGGGAAGCTGTCAACTATTTTTCTAATCTTTTTACTAGGGAGGATATTGTTGCTAGAACCGAGGAGAGGGCTATCTTGGATTCTATTCCTCGCTTGGTCTCGGATGAGATGAGCACGGCTCTTTTGGGTCCAATCTTGTTGCCTGAATTGGAGAAAGTTGTGTTTAGTATGAAAAAAGGAAAAGCTCCTGGCCCAGATGGGTTTCCGATTGAGTTCTTCTAGGAATTTTGGGAAATAATAAAGTCTGATCTCCTTGAGGTGGTTCAGGAATCCCTTAGGAACAAACAAATGCTTAAGTCTTTGAACTCTACTTTTTTGGCTCTCATACCTAAGAAGGAGGGGGCTAACCGGATGGAGCAATTCAGGCCTATTGCTTTATGCAATGTTGTCTACAAGATTATCACCAAATTAATTGTTGAGAGACTCAAACCTCTCCTTGGTGCTTTGATTTCTACTGAGCAGGGAGGTTTTGTGGAAGGGAGACAAATCTTGGATGGTGTCGTGATTGCTACAGAGGCTATTCACTCTATGGCTTCCTCTAAGGAGAGGGCGATGTTCATTAAGCTTGACATGGCTAAAGATTATGATCGGGTGAGCTGGGAGTTCCTTCAGAATATCCTCTTGGTCTTTGGCTTTAAAGAGGAATGGGTGAGTTGGGTCCTCAGTTGTGTTACCTCATCCTCCTTCTCTGTTCTCATTAATGGGGAATCTTCAGATTGGTTTAGTGCTTCTCGGGGACTTCGGCAAGGGGACCCTCTTTCCCCTTACCTTTTCATTATCATGGCAGAAGGTCTTGGTAGATTTATTAAATCTCAGGTGTGACAGGGTCATATTCATGGCTGGTGCTGGAACAATGATCTCCCTCCTTGTTCTCACCTTCAATTTGTGGATGATACTGGACTGATGGGCTTGGCTAGAATTAGCGAGGCTGTGAATTTCAGGAGAACTTTAGACATCTACTTGAAAGCTTCTGGTCAGAGTATTAATGATGATAAATCTTCCATTTATTTCTTTAACACTCCTCGTCTCATTCAGAACAGGATTGCCAGGATTCTAAGATTCCAAATTGGATCTCTTCCCCTGATGTACCTAGGGATTCCTTTGGCTTTGGGACCTCAGCGGAGAAATTTTTGGCAGGGGATATTGGATAAGTTTCGGAGTGAGGTCAGTCATTGGACTTACAGATGGCTCTCATCTGCTGGTAGGGTGCTTCTCCTAAAAGCTGTGGTGCAGGCTCTCCCTATTTATAGGTGTTGTGTGCAGATTCCTCCTGCCTCCTTTATGAGGGATTTTGATGCTCTTTCCCGACAATTCCTTTGGTCGGGTAACCTTCTGTCCTCGAAGTGGAGTTTAGTCAAGTGGGAGTCTGTCTGTAGGCCAAAGCATGTTGGGGGCCTTGGCCTTAGGTCTATGGCTCTTGTGGTTACGGCTTTGGCGGCTAAGCTGTATTGGAGATGGTGCAACAACCAGGATCAGGATTGGGCCAAGATTCTTGCTTTCAAGTATGTTCCTGGTGTTGAGAGCCAGGATGTGCCACGGATTGCCCTGTTGGGCAAAGGTTCTTGCATTTGGGATATTCTTAAGAAGGGAGCTCAGCTTGTTAGGAATGGTCTCTTCTGGATCTGTAATAATGGCTCTGATGCTCTATTTTGGCTGGACTCTTGGGATGGTCACCCTCCCATCCTATCTAGTTTCCCTCAGCTTCTGCCTCTCTGCCAGATGTTCTCTGATGCTGGTTGGATTAAGGTGGAGCATTTTAAAACTGTTAAGCGTATTGGTCATCTTGAGGTGTCGTGCTGGAAGGATCCGCAAGAGTGGCCTGTGGGTGGTTCTGAGGAGGATCGGGCTGCCTTGTGTAAGGTCTTGGAGGGCAGGCTCTATAGCTCTCTGAAGGAGAGGGACAAATTGGCTTGGAGTCCTAGCCCAAAAGGTAATTATACTGTTGCTCAAGGCTATGCTGTGCTTGATAGGAATTTACATGGTCCTGCTGAGGTGCCTTGGTGGAGGAAGGTTTGGAACAACTTTTCTTGGCCCAAGTGTAACTTCTTTTTATGGTTGGCTGTCCAGTGGAAATGTCTCACTTGGGAGAACCTTCGTAAAAGGGGGTTTCAGGGACCTTCCATTTGTGTTCTTTGTTTGAGCAGTGAAGAGTGTTCTTCCCACTTGTTCTTTCATTGCCCCTATTCTCGTGAGATTTGGCACAGATGGTGGGAGGCTTGGCATCATGGTTGCATTCATGCTTCCTCTCTTATTGAGTTTTGGGAGAGCCTGGGCAGGCCTCCTGCGAAGACTCCTTTTCTTCAGGTGGCCTGGTTCATTGGGCCTATTTTCATTCTTTGGAACCTTTGGCTGGAAAGGAACCGTAGAGTTTTTTGTGATTCCAGATTAGACAGGGGGCAACTGTGGAAGAAGATTATCAGTAGGCTTCAGGAGACTATTCATGCCAAATGTGATATGTCTGAAAGTATTGATCCTGGGGATGTTGCAGTTGTGCGGGATCTGAGCTTGGGTGTTAATAGTAGGAGTTGCACTGCTGGAATTATGCCCCGTCGTGTCAAGAAACGGGTCTGCCGTGATGGGAGGTGGGCACCTCCTCCTGATGGGGTCCTGAAGATTAATACTGATGGATCTTCTCGTGGGAATCCAGGGCATGCTGGCATTGGGGGTGTTGGTAGAAGTAAAGATGGTGATGTTGTTTTTTGCTTCTCCAAGCGATAAAGGGTTTTGAAATTTCTAATAACCCACGAGGCCCCGCTATTGGTGATTGTTGTTGAGCTAAGTTTTGGTTGGAGGAGGATTATCTATGAGTCTGACACTCAGATTGTTGTGGATATGTTGAACAACCAGAGGTTGGATGGTGTTAGTTGGCATTTAGCTTCGGTGGTTAGACAGATTTTAAGTGTTTGCAGCTCCTTGGATTCTGTCTCTTTTTGTCACATCCCTAGAGAATGGAATATTGTGGGTCGACCGGCTACGGGCGGGGTTCCCCAAAGAAAGGGGATGGGTTGGGGATACTGTAGGGATGAGCAATTCTCGATTATCTGGGATTCGGAGAGAGTTTTGGTTGGAAGACAGTATGGTGTAGTGTTGCTTGGTTTGGTTATTGTTCATTTTACCTAGCCCGTGGTTTTGCCTTTGTATCTTCTTTGGTTTGAATAAATTTTTCCCTTCTTTCAAAAAAAAGAATGATATTCCAATTGCCTTGAAAGAAAATAATGTTCATAATTTATAAACAAAAAATTTTGTCAAAATATTAACCTATCCCATAAGTTCATCTTTCCAATAATTATTTATATATGTGAGCACAATGAACTATATAATTTTATATCATTATACACTTTTGAAGCAACAGATGCAATGTACTATCGATTAAAACATCGCTAATTTTAAAATCATATATCCACAAAAAGAAAAAATACAAACCTAATATTTAGTTTTAAATAAACATCCATAACACCTCAAACAATACAAAAAAGTTGACTACATAGAATTTTGAAATAAATAAGTTCCAAACATATCCTTTATTAACAATAGGACGATAAGGCTTATGAACTAGACATATTGCTAAGGCTTATGAACTAAACATAATATTTAAAGAAATAGGTCGATAAGGCCATAAATTTAAACTATAAAACTATTCATAGAGATAGACTAATAAGGCTTAATTATATATACAACATTGTTTATAGAGATAGGTCGACATGGCCATAATTTTATACACACCTTTGTTCACAGAGATAGGCCGATAATGCCATAATTTTATACACATATCTATTCATAGAAATAGGCCGATAAGGTCATATTTTTATACACATATCTATTCACAAGGATAGGCTGATAAGGTCATACTTTTATATACATCGAGTTGTTCACTGAGATAGGTCGATAATGCCATAATGTTAAACACATTGTTGTTCACATAGAGGTAAGACTAAGGGCTTAATATAATCTATATCTCGGTTCACAAAGAAATAGTTGAAAGGATTAGAACATTTTTATCTCTGTTTACAAAGATATAAGCTAAAAAGCTTAATATATTTCCCTTTTCTCTCACTGTAGAGACACCAGCTAAAAGCAGTTTTAATATAATTTCGTTCTCTACCCATATATATTAGTCAAAGGATTAATATATTTTCTTTCACCAAGACATTTGTAGTATCACCAGTGTTAAATCATTACTCACACATTATATATACAGATATAAAATTTTAAACCATAAATAAGTCAATAAGTATACTACTTTTATGACTTCACTTAAGCCAAGAGTACTTCAGAGGACATAGATAAAAATGCTAATCATAAAATATAATTTAACCTTTATTTTATAGAGAATACACAATAAGGAATTTATAAAAATCATACCCATATATTTACATTGAAGCCCACACCATTAGGGTTTAAGGAATAATCATTAATACAAAATGGTTAAAGCATGGGGTTTTAAAATATTATCCATATAACATACAACTAACAATTGCACCTTGGTGTGCAATGGGTACGCCGAAGAAGTGTGGAAGGTCGATTAGGAAAAAAGGGTCTTTTTTTTTTTTTGCATATATTTATGCAATATGTGAAGTCAATTGGTAGGTCATTTAGCAAATGATTATGTTTTTGGAACAAAGGTCTCAATGGAGAAGTGATAGTTTCAATCAACTATGCATCCTCTTACAAGGATCCAAAAAGGATTGAAACAAAACCTTTGAATGAGGAAGATAATTAGACTCCATTACCCATTAGGCTCATGTTATGTTTGCAATAGATAGGGAGGCGGAGATAGGGATAGAAAGAGGTAGAGCTAGAGGGGGGAAGAGCAAGAGAGGGGGGTAAGAAGATAGAGGAATATATAGTGTGAGACATAAAGAATGAAGAGAGAGGATCTGAGAAAGAGATGGATATACAAAGAGGGAAGGAGATAGAAAGAGACACACATATTAATAGAGAGAGATGGAGACGAAGAGATATAGAGAGATGTAGATAGATAGAGAGACCAAGAAGCATAGGGGGAGAGAGAGATAAGAGAGATAAAAGGAAATAGATATTGAGAGAAGAGAGATTAATAGTTAAATTTGTATCTACAACATCTAACAAAATCCCCTTCGATTATGTTGTGATAGATGTCATACCCTATTATAGAGCTTCTATTTTGGCACATTTTTGGAGAAGACGGGCAAAGGTTTTCGAGATTGACTTTATACATGTTGATTGCATTTATGTGAAACATTCCAAGGATTGTTCAAAAAATCCATTATGTGCATATATTTTATGATCATAGAAAGCCATGCCAACACATCTTCAGGGAATTCTACCAAACAATTTTCTTTGATAGAATTTGATCACTTTGAGTTTAGGTGCCAAGTGTCACCCATTAAATTGAAGATGAAAATGTGGATTGTTTGATTTCTCTCCAAGTATAAACCTTCATTACTTCTTACCCAAAAAAATATGGATTCAAATAGAGATAGAGCATGAAGAAGAGAGAGAAAAGATATAGAGGGAAAGAGGGAAAAGTAGGAGAGAAGGGGTAAGAGAGAAAGAGAAAAGAGATAGAGACAAAGATATAAAATTGGAAATAGGAAAAGAGGGGAGATAGAAGAGGTGGAGGAGGAAGAGAATGAAAGAAGGTGGAGGGAGGGAAGGGAGGAGATGGGGGGGAGAGGGAGAGAAAAGATAAGGAGAGGAAGGAATAAATCAAAGATGGCATATGCCCATGAGATATATATATATCCTTCTCCCTCTCCTTTAATTTTTATTTCCACATCAAAAATTTTAACTATAACATTTGACATGTCAATCACAATTGTAGTAATTGGTAAGTTGAAATTTCTATAGGAGAGAGGACCAAGGAGGGAAGCCACTTGAACATTTCATTGAATATGTACTAAATTATAAAATGTTTGTTGATTTGAATCCCTTATGATTGATCCACTATTTTTTTTTCCTCACTTCTCTTGTTTACATTTTATTTTCACTTTTGGGTGTCTAAACATTTCATGTCATTACAAAAGGACAAATATTAGCTAGAACAGAATAATGTCTCAAGCTGAAACACGAGGGAGGAACAGGCAACAAGAAAAGGGTAGAGAAAGCTTTCCATTTGTCTGCATGGAATAGCCCATATAATGCATTTCATCAGCTTCTCAAGATTACCATCCATTTTCATGCTCTGTATGAAGGGTTGGGTGAAATACGAGGAGAAAGGGGTCTCGGACTGTGAAAGCAAGTACTTTGAACTCTGTTCTGGTCTCTAGTTGGATCAAGAGTGAGTCACAGCGTGAGGAGTTGAAAGGGGTCTCGAACTGTGCAAGCAATTTAACATCCTCTTCCCATTCCTTTTTAGCTCGTTCCATGTCCTCCACCTTATCCACCCCTGCCTCCACCTCATCCACTCTCTACAAGCCTAAATCTAAGGACCAACATGTTGCACGGGCGTCTAAGAGGAGTAGTGATACTCCTCCATCTTATCATACAAAGCACAAATCTTCTTCCTCTTCCTCTTCCTCTGCCTCTGCCAACAAGGAAAAAAATGGGAAGATCCGAAGATGGATGATGTTTGAGAAGAATGCCCTGGCTTCTACATTGAGAAATTACTCCACCAAGGTCGACAACAGCAGAAATTTGGATGAGGTGTATGCAGACAGTGATTCAAGCTCTGACCTCTTTGAGCTTAACAGCATCTACTCCAGAGATCTTTTGCCAGACTGGACAACTTTTGCCAGCATTCGCGCTGCCTGTGCCAAACTAGAAGAATTGGAACAGGGTTTGGACATCCATCAAAGCATAAAGAATAGAGGAATTTAATCAGACGTTGCAGTTGCAACTGCCCTGGTGGACATGTATGCAAAATGTGAAAGCATAGAAAAGGCACATGAAACATTTAATGATACGTATCACTGCCCTGGTGGACATGCCTGTTTATGAGACTATGCCAGACTGGACAACTTTTACCAGCATTCGCGCCTGCCTGTGCCAAAATAGAAGAATTGGAACAGGGTTTGGACATCCATCAAAGCATAAAGAATAGAGGAATTTAATCAGACGTTGCAGTTGCAACTGCCCTGGTGGACATGTATACAAAATGTGAAAGCATAGAAAAGGCACATGAAACATTTAATGATACGTATCACAGCCTTGACCAGGTTGTGTGTTTTATGCCTCTTTCATTCTGCACTTATTCAAGCTAAAATGTAAGCCATTTTCTCTACGGAGAAGACTGACGAAAGCAACAAAACTTCCCCGAATACTCAAAAATGGCAGATTTCAGTGTATGGAGCGTCATGAGAAGCGGAAAGATTTGGAGCCAATTTAACTCCCTCATCCTCTTCACTCACACTCCAATTTTAACGAATAGAAAACCGTAAACCCTAACTCATAATCATTTAAACCCTAAATTTTGCAGTAGACTATTTTCTCTCCTTAAAATGCACGTCAATAGGAGCAATATACAACATTCATAAGCCTGTGCCCGATCCGGACCACACTCCATTGACAACATGAACAATCCCATTCAATCAATATGAGGAATACTCTTTTTACAAGTGCCAGTTGTAATTCCCACTAAAATGTATAGCAAATTCTTGATGTGGAAGCAGTGCTCGTTCCTTCTTGCAAGAATGGCCATCAACAATTACTACGTTAAATGGACTTTGCAGGTAAACATGACGATGAGGGGTTTCTGTTTCAACTTCAGCTTCACACAGAGTAAGGGAGTACCTTCTCCTTCAGCTGCATATCATGGCATCAAGGACATCCTCCTTAGCCAACCCAAGCAAAACCCGAATAATATGAAGGAAATTGAAAATCTGCTAAATATCATGAGATGGAACAAAAATTAACAAAGGTTTTAACTGATCGTTGGCATCCTTTTTTAAGCATCGCACACCGTTGATGACAAAAAGGAGGTCGTCCATCTCAAATAAGGATACACCTTCAGCATAAAAAACCCAAACAAAAATTTCAAAAAAAAAAAACATTTTTATTATTTTTTTGAAAGCCATTGAAAAACTCATCCATCAAACAACAAAATCTCAATAATACATACCAGTTCACAATGTTCATTTCCCAAATGTCCACCCAGACTTCTCTCCCTTCTTTTTCCCTCTTGTTTCCCTCCATCTCTCCATAATCTTTTGCATGTTCATTCATGCTTTCCTCACCATGTTGTGAGTCATGAAGACCATTGTTTCTATATTCTCGAAGTAAATACCATTAGTTATTTATATTTACTTCCCATTAATGATCTAGTCCTACAATGTAACTTTCCATTTAATACATGGTGGTTGATGGCTTCAGCCATACATTTCCAATAAAATGCAATGCAATATGAATTACATAACCTTCACCATTAACTTGCATTAATTGATTATATATACACACATATATATGTTGTGAGTCATGAAGACCCATGTTTCTATATTCTTGAAGTGAAGACCATTAGTTATTTCCCTTTACTTCCCATTAATGATCCAGTCCTACAATATAACTTTCCATTTAATACATGACAATTAATGGCTTTGGTCACATTTCAAATAAAATGTAATGCAATATGAATTACATAACCTTCACCATCAACTTGTGTATTAATCAATGATAACTATATATGTATATGTGTATGTATGTATGTATGTATGTATGTATGTATATAATGAAGCTTTTATATTATATTTACAAATATGTATTGACTACCAAAAAATTATATTTATTTATTATTAAACACACTATTTGGAAAAATAGAGAGAATAAGTATAACGTTAATATCATTTTCTAATGCTCACAGAATTAACAAATAAAATTGAGTTTTATAATAATGATGGATAATCAACAAGATTACTCACTTCCAAAATTTTGAACCACTTTTCAACAAAACCATTGACATTCAACCAAGGGTTAGAGTACAATCATCATAATCACATTCATACAAGATCCTAAGACATAACATCAATGAATGGATTTAGTGATAAATCATATAAATCATTTGCACAGAAATTAACACCTATCATTATATAAGTATGTGTGTAGGTGATCTCAGATTCTTTAATAAACAAAGTTCTCTCTCGGATCTATCATATGCTCTCCGACAATGCTCTCCCTCTCATATTAGAGGGGAATTTATTTTTCCTACATCCAAATCTTCAATTTGAATTAAAAAGTAGTTAGTCTTATATTATATTAACAACAATCATGTCAATATAATAAACTCATAATATAATCTAAAATCATATTTCCATTATCACAAGATTTCTAAAGCATTTTTCATAGAAATATACTTTTCAGAATGAAAGAAAGATAAATTATATTTATATTTGCTCATCATTCAAGTTTTTATGATCAAAAGTTAAATACATAATTAACATAATAAAATTTGGGGATATAAAATGGGGAGTGACATATCCCTCCCCTTAGAGATCATCATCCTCGATGATTAAGTGATGAGGGGATACGCCACCCCAACGCTCACACAAAACACAACAAATATCAACACAAAAAATACAAGATAGAAAATGACGACTTTTGATTAATTTCAGAAAATGAAATTACAGATTAAAAAATTACAATACTATCGTCACATGAGCTTGATTCACTACAACAAAATCAATTATGTAAAGAAAAAACTATTATTTAGAGCCACACTCTGCACTAATGGATCCACCTCCTGTAAACTCCACTCAACCCTTTATTTGACACCAAGAACCACCTTAGAATGTTTTAGAAAGTGTAACTTTCCTCTTTTTTTCGACACCAAAAGTCCAACTGTTTGATTTTTTTCCCAGGAAGATATTTTACTAAAATTCACTTTTTAGTGGGACAACTTCCTAAAACCATAACTTTTGTCTCGACTATCCAATTTACTATTATAATATATCGTTGGAAATCTTTCAAAGAGATCTACAATGTCGAATTATCTGAAGATCATTTCGTCCATTTTTTGAGCTTTTTTGAGGCTTCTAAAGTTTTCAAGTTTGAATTTGAAGGTGTATTAGAGAAATTTCTCGAGATGAAAACTTTAATATCTCCCAAATGGTATAGGATATTGAGATGATTCTTCTTCCATCATATACATTTTTCAGTGCCCCTCCTTGGGGTAAATTTTCAAGTCCATATGAGTCTATTTAGGCTAACTTACTAAAAATAGTAAGTGACCATTTTTTACGTTTTCTAACTTATGACTATCTTACACCCCTTAAGTGCCATCATGGGACTCAAAAAATCTAAAGAAAATAAGGAAAAATATTTTTTGGGTGATGCAAGATTCCCCTACACCACTGGATGCACATGCATCATTAAGTGCAAGGTATGAAGAACCAGGATGGTATTGTATCTATTGCATGGACTTTGACTCTCCAAACAAATAATAATATCCTTGTTCATTCCTTTCCACCACAAGAATGTTTTGGCACCGACCTAATTTGAATTTGTACAGTTGAGGTACATAAGACGACCTTGTAAAATGTTTTCAAGGTTGAAGAAATTATAAATAAGTGTTGTGTTGATGGAAGATTAGTGTGTAGAGTGTGTGATGCTAATTGTAGAGTTGTGAAGTGTGAATTTGTGAAGTGTAGTCTGAGCTTCAATGAGTTAGACTCCTGGAAGAAGTGAACAAAAGGTGTCTACAATCTTCAGAAAGGCTATGAATGTGTTGGTGATGTTGTGGTGGAATTTTTTGTTGCATTGAGATGGATTTCTCACTATAACATTCTTCTTTCTTCTTTTCTGCAATTTGGCAGTGAGCCATTGGTAGTGAGCCCTTCTTTCTTTTGAGTAGTGATCGCTCCAATAGTGAGCCTATTATATCCAATGTTAAAATTACTTTATATTGTGAGATAATCCTCTCTATGGTTTTTCCCTTCTTGGTTTTTCCATGTAAATCTGGTGTTCTATTGTGCATGGTGTTGATATGTTTCAGTTTTTGTTATTTGCTTTCATACTAAATCATTCTAGCAGTTTAAAGGTTATTAAATTTGATGTGGATCTGAATGTTAATGAGGGTTTTGATGTTTTAATGTACAATTGATTCACCCCTTTCTTAATTGTCTTGTGCATTCAACAATTGGTATCAAAGCAAGGTTCTTTGGAAGAAATCTTAACCGCTTGAAGTAGATCTAGGATGGCACACAAGAGAGATGCTCCACTGTTTGATGGATCAAATTATGCATTATGGAAGACAAGGATGGAAGGTTTTCTGGTATCTCTTGGATAAGGAGTTTGGAAGTTTGTTGTGACTAGATACACTGTGCCTACAAATGGCCCAAGCACTGATGATGATATCAAGGCCTATGAGAACAATGGGAAAGCAAGGTATTCTCTTTTGAGTGGTCTTTCTAATACTGAACTTGTGAAGGTTATGAATCTTAAAACTGCTAATGAGATAGATATAAAAAAATGGAAAGCATTTATGAAGGAGATGATAAGGTCAAGCAAGCTAAGATGTAGAATCTAAAGATGATGTTTAAAAATATGTAGATTTCAAAGGATGAAAACATTACAAGCTACATGCAGGAAGTGGATGAAGTTTTCAATTCCATCAAAGGGCTTGGTGGAAATCTTGAAGATGGTGAAGTGGTAAAGAAGGTACTAAGAACTTTTCCTAAATCATATAGTCATAAGGTTTCTACTATTGAGGAATTTCAGAATCTAAATAATTACTCTAGAGATCAGCTACTTGGCACTTTAACTACTTTTGAATTAAGAGAATTCGGTTCAAGTAATGCAAAAGTTGAGATTGATTTCAAGGCTAGAAAATTGGAAAAGGCTAAGGAATCAGATCAAGAGGATCTTGATGATGTAGAAGCAAAATTTGTGAGGAGAATGAAAAAGGGTACTGGAAAGTACTGAGGTACATTGCCTTTCAAATGTTTTAGTTTTGGAAAGATAGGTCATTATGCTTCAAGATGTCCAAATAGAGCTTTGAATGACAAGAACAAAGAAAACAAAGGTAAAGCAATTAAGAAAAGTTATTATGTTGGAGAATATGTCAGTATATTTGATGATGAATCTAATTGTGGGGATGAAGAGGATAGTGAATTCTTGTTCATGGCTATTAAAGATGGAACTAATTCTACTAACTTTGAGAGATGTGTGAAGGAAAGCACTCCAGAAGAAGTTCATAATGCTATGGTGATTGCTTTTCATGCTAGAGAAGAGAAGAACTACTGGATTATTGCTAGCAGATGCTCAAATCATATGACCAATGACAAAATTAAGTTTGTTAGACTTGAGAAATATGGAGGTCTAGTTAAGTTTGGTGATGATACATCTACTAAGATATGTGGAAAAGGTTCAATCAATTTTGATAGCAAGCATAGTACAGATGATGTTCTTTATGTTAAGGGTTTGAGGCATAACCTCTTGAGTGTTGGAAAAATGTGTAGGAAAGGCTATAATCTTAAGTTTCAAGATGATGGATGTGATATCAAAAAAGGCTTTGGAACTATGGTTTCTGCTGGAAGAAGGAAAAATGGAAATGTTTATTAGCTTAAAGGTGCTAATGTTCATTGATTTATGAATTAGATTAATGAAAGTTGGTTATGGCATAGAAGGATGTGTCACATAAATTTTGATAGCCTAGTGAGGATTAGTTCAGTTCAAGTTATGAGAGATCCGCTAAAGATTACAAAGCCCATCAATGTTGTCTGCAAAGAATGTCAAATTGGGAAACAAGCAAGAAGAATTTTCAAGTTCAAAGAACAATCGACTATCAAACTGTTGGAGTTGGTGCATATAGACCTTTTTCATCCTATCAAAGTAAGAAGTCTTCAAGGTGACTGGTATTTCATGCTATTGATTGATGATTATTCTAGAATGACATGGGTTACTTTTCTCAAAGAAAAATTAGAAGCTATAGATAATTTTAAAGCATTCAAAGTCATGGTTGAGAATGAAGTGGACATGAAAATCAAGTATTTGAGGTCTGACAAAGGTGGAGAGTTCACCTCCAATGAGTTTAACAATTTTTGTGAGAATCATGGAATAAAAGGCATTTATTTGCCCCTAGGACTCCTCAATAGAATGGAGTGGTTGAAAGAAAGAATAGGATTGTTCAAGAAGTTGCAAGAACAATGATGAAAGAGGCAAACCTATAAGAAGTCTACTAGAGAGAAGAAATTCATACTAATGTCTACATACTTAACAAAGTTCAAGCAAGAGTAAATAGTACAAAGACTCCCTATGAGTTGTCCAGTATGGAAGGGTTACTGCTATCAAATACTTCAAAGTGTTTGGAAGCAAATGCTATATCAAAAGAGATGAAGAAAACTAAGGAAATTTTGATACAAGATCTGATGAAGGTATCTTCCATGGATATTCTACAAGAAGCAAAGCTTACCAGTGTTATAACAAGAGATTGAAGAAGATTGTTGAGAGTGCAAGTGTCAAAGTGGATGAAGACTTACAAAAGAATTTTGTGGTGATAGATGGATATGAATTAGATGAGTCCTCTTTCAGAGAAAATGACAGAGATGAAGGTAAGGAGAAAGAAGTTCATATTGAAGTGGAAGAGCTCCAGAAAGGATCCCTAAGACCCCTAAGTATGTGCAGAAGAATCATTCTAAAGATCAGATCATTGGTGACAAAAGAAAAGTTGTGTTGAAAAGGAAAAAAGTTTTTGTGGTTGAAGAACAGTTAAACCTATGTTTACTCTCTAAATTTGAACCTAAAATAGTGATTGAAGCATGAAAATATGAGTATTGGATCAAGGCTATGGAAGAAGAACTACTGCAGATTGAGAAGAACCAAACTTTGTTAACTTGTCCCAAGACCAGCAAGCAAGAATGTTATTGGAACTAAGTGGGCATTCTGGAACACACTAAATGAGAATGGAGAAGTGGTAATAAATAAGGCAAGGCTTGTGTGTAAGGGCTACTCACAAGTAGAAGGAATAGATTTTGAGGAGACATTTACTTTGGTGGTAAGAAGGGAAGCTATCAGAATGTTCTTGGCTTTTGCAGCACATAAGGATTTCAAAGTTTATCAAATGGATGTGATGTCTGCATTTTTGAATGGTGAGTTGGAAGAAGAGGTATATATTGAACAATTGAAAGGATTTCAGTTATCAAATAAATTGGACATGGTTTGTAGATTGAAGAAAGCATTATATGGACTAAATCAAGCTCCCAGAGCTTGGTATGCAAGGTTGGGTAGGTACTTGATACAACAAGGATTAAATAAAGGTACCACAGATAGCAATCTTTATTTCAAAGTTGAAAAAGATCAAATCTTGATTGTGGTTGTGTATGTTGATATAATTTTTAGAGGAAATGAAGATATGTGTAAGAAATTTGCAAAAGAGATGCAGAAAGAGTTTGAGATGTCTATGTTTGGGGGGATGAATTTATTCCTTGGACTTCAAATCAATCAAATAGAGAAAGAAATATTCATTTCACAATCAAAATATGTTAAGGAAAAGTTGACGAAGTTTGGAATCGAAGATTCTAAATTAGTATGTACCCCTATGGTTATTGGTTGCAAGCTAAGTAAGAATGATCTGGTGCTCTAATACCATGATGGATTTGATAGTGAACCCCAAAACCCAAAAATCACCTACAACCAAAACACCTATCACAAACAAGGGATTTAAACAATTGATTTGTAATGCAACCAAGAGAAAATGATTGATCCACACAAGCATATGATATTAAGATTAACCTATAATTATATTGTATGGAATACTTAGATTATTACAAAGTACAAATGAATGCTTATAAAAGAAAAAGTAAAACCCCTAGATAAAGATTTGATTTAATTTTGGCAAGTGTCCTAATCTTATGCAATGAGACAACTTGATATATAAATAATCTAATCTAATAATTAAAAATCACTCTTAAGTTTAGCTTAAGTAATTAAATTAATAAGAGACCTAATAATTAATTAATGACTCCAAAAGGGGAATACCAAAAAAAATAAGGCAGTAGTCCATAAGTTGTTGGATTTTGTGGTGTATTGTTGATATGTGGTTTTCATTGATATCAACAGTATTAGCATTGTTGCATTAGAAGTTGTATATGTCAAGGATATTGAGAAAATTGTAATAAGAAGTGCTACAGGTTGTCATAGGTGAAGTGAAGTTATTTTTGTCGGTGTGTTCAGTTCGTTGATGTTCTGAGGTTGTGGAATAAAGGGTTTCTTGTTGAGTATATCTAGTTTATCCACGTCAAGTTTCAGAGATCTGCGTGAAGATTTGATCGAGTTATGAAGATTTGTATTCTAACAGTTTCTTTGTTACTTCAGTTTGTGTTCTTGAATGAAGATCATGTGATTTCAGTAAGTTTAGTTGCTGCATTTCATGATCCTTGTGGATGTTTCTAGTTTGTGCTCTATCTATGTTGCACATCCGCATTGATCGTTGTGCTCGTGATCTAAGATTTTCTCTTGCGTGTTCATGTTTTTCATGTTCTTGGCTGACAAGGTGTTGAAGCATGTTGTGCATCTTCTAGGAGTAATTAATTAAAATGGTTCATGTTTGAGGATGTTATTTTTGGTCTTCACTATGTTGTGGCTGACCTTGGTTGATTCACATGAATAATCTTTATTGATTTGGGCCGACTGTTTATATTCATTTTATTATTTCTTTGGAGCCAACTTATAGCGATGTAATTTCTTGTTACGGATATATAAGAGCGATTGTTTTATCATTTGAAGGCAGGAGTGTGTGTGTGTGTGAAGTGTAAGAGTCTTATGTGTGAATGAAGTTCAGATCATTCGAAGGCAGAGCAGAAAGTGAAGAAGAGTGAAGAAGAGTGAAGAAGAGTGAAGAAGTGTTCATGTGCTTAACCAGAACTCTAACAAGGCATTAGCAGATGCTATCTTCTAAATTCAAAGTCTGATGGATTTAATCAGAACCTTTATGTAAGATAGTGTGTCTTCCTTTGGGCAGTAAGCCTAATTTGTATTTGAGCAATGAGCTCTAGGAAATGTGCTTGAATGCATGTGCATTCCCCATTTATATTCTCTTATACTTTTAACAGGGTATAATCTTGTGGACTGACCTCCACCATGGTTTTTCCCCTAACAAGGTTTCCATGTAAAAATCTTGATGTTATGTGTGATTCTAATGTGTTGTTCATTTATGCTTTCATGATTAATGTTCAAATCTGAGAATAAGGTAAATAAGTTGAATAAGTTTGAGATTTGGTGGCAACTGATTCACCCCCCCTCTCAGTTGTTTGCCCTTGTGTTTCCAACATAAGCTTGATGCCCAAGTTCAAGCCAAAATAAGAATAAAGGATGGCTTATTAGAATGTTTTGAGAGTGAAATTAGAGTCAAACAGGGGTTCTCATTGTCTCCCACTTTGTTTAGATTATACATAGACAATATAGAGGAGTGATAGACAAGTCATATGGTTGGGATGTTAACCTAGATACATTTGTGATAAAGTTAATACTCTATGCAAATGACCTCATCCTAATGAAAAATGACAGGTTTGAGCCTTTGGCTCTCTCTTTTCACCATTTCAATATGGTATAAAAGCAAGTTTGTTGGACCTCTCTATTTTCCTTCCATTCACTTGTTGTTACTTTCCAAAGCGGTGTATTTAATGGCCAAGCAATGTAGACCATGTGCAACAACCATGGATGTTTGACCACCATTCTTGTATTTTATCAATAGAGGCGCAATGTAGACCACATGCAAATCTATCAACATCCATGTGCATTTGATTTATCTCCTCTATCCATCTTGTTCACTCGTTTCATTATTTTCACTCCACTTTGTTTGTATTCACATGAAAAATCAAGAGAAGAAAAAATTTGTATATTCAAAGATGCAAAAATCTAAGTTTTGCAAAAAAGTGTAGAAGGTTAAGGTGGTTGAGAAGATGTTTTTTATCTTACAATTATGAGGGTTTATTTGTTTGAAGATTGTTATGGTTTTATTATGGTAATCTTTGATGAATATTTAGTTTGTGTAAAGGAGGAATCATGTTCTCATTAGGCGGCATTCTATTGTTAGTACATTGTTTTGATTTTTAATAACAGTTTAACATAGTCTCACTAAAATTGTAATATATTTTTCATTTCTTAACAAAATTCAAAAATTCATTTTTTTTAGAAATTTGTTGAATAAGAGCATAAAACCCAAAAATCATTTGAGAATACTATCAATATTTAGTTTGAAGTTTGATGTGAAAGATTGAAGTATTTAAATGGTTACTACTAATTTAATTTATCCTTTTTATTTTGTATAAGGATTTTGGAGCCATATGGGTGTAGTTAATTATTTAGTTGCACATTGTAATTGGATGCATTATCAAAAAAAATTGACATCCAAAGAAAATTTTTATTGAAGGAGGGAAAATATGAGAGAGGTCAATTATTGATATTGTAGCACCAAAATCAAGTCTATGTCAACACTAAAGGGGGTGTTAGAAATTATAGTGCATGACTATTGAAATATTATATGTTAGTTTCTAGTTACTTGTTAGTTAGTGGTTGGTTAGTCAAAAGTTAGAAGGCTTTATAAATCCATTGAATGTAATAATAAGTGTTGTTGATTAATGAAGAATTTACATGTTTGGTCCTTTGGTTCTCTCTTGTTACCATTTCAATAAAAAATAGCACATTGTCTATAAGAACACATAAGAGTCCTAGAACTATTTTTTTAGGAGGTGGGAATGTGAGTGAGCATTTGCATAAACTAAGGTCATGATATTTACCTCAAAAATAAAAAAGAAGAAAATGAATTTTGAGTTTGAAGGAAGCACCTTACAAGTGGTAAAAGAATACAAATACCTAGGCCATGATTTTCACAGCAACCTTAGTCGGCAAGCATGTAGGACAAAAAGGATAAAATGGGGATGGATCTAAATATGCTTCAAAACAAATATAGATCAACTAAGTTATGGGATTGGAAAAGAAATAAGGCTTTATTTGGGCTCCTTGTTACACCAATAGTGTTGTATGGTTGTGATGTTTGGAGTAGCAACATGTCAAATAGAAAGGTCACAAAGACATTTAATCACAAGTAATTTCAAAACAAAAGTTACACTCATAATATTTTCTAAGTCAAAGCCAGATCCTTTCTAGTTGAAGTGGCTACAATGATTCAACTACTACAATATTTGAAGAGAATAGAGAAGATGGAAGGACATTGTTGGCCCAAAATTGTAGGGGAGGAAAAATTAAATAGAATAAAGAATACATGAATGAAGCAAAATTCCAAGTGGATGAATAAATGGGGAATCAACATGCAAGAGTGCACAAATGCAAATTTGGAAATCAAAAGGTATGTGAGAGAAATTCAAATTTTTCATGTTGATGTAGGAGAAGAATTTCACATTCACTTTTCAAATATCCAACTTGCAAAAATTCATAGATACAAACCTCCATTCAATTTTGCAACCAATTTGAAATTAAGTTGACAATTGTATTTTTCCAATTTATTTCAAAACAAGGAAACAAATTCAATAGGAATTTCACTTCTATCAGAGTTCATTAATCCCAAAATTTAATTGCATTTTATTTCTCTCAAACTATTGCCAAAATATTCTATACATTTGTCAAGTTACAATATGATCTGTAAATGTCTTTCCTCTGTAAAAATCTTCTCCATCGACTTGCCTGTAAATGTTGAGTTTAATTTATCCACATTCATTATCCTCACTCTTCTACACACTTTCTCAATCCCATGCCATTCTAACTTTGCATTTGTATCCTCCTACCACAACCTGTTGATCTTCTTCTTCTTCTTTGACTATTCCCTTTCTCTCCAACACAGCCTTCTCTTCTTCTTCAATCAACCTCCACTAAGTTATCTATATTTTTTTGTTTACATTTAATTTAAAATTTCCATATCAAAATGGCATGACCTACCAATATTTTCATGAAAACTCCTTTCTTGTTTGTGTATTCACTTCTTCACAAGCATTACGTCCTCCTTTCACCAATCACGGCCTCTCTCTATTTTTCATCTACTATATCTAAACTTCTTCCTAGCGGCTTGTTCTCTCCCTTTGAAAATTTCTTATTACTCTTCTTGTCATTTTTTTTCCTTTCATAAAACAATCATCATATTATTCCTTTTGTGTGGTGTGCCTATTTCAGTTATTTGCTTCCTATGTCATAGGGCTCGACCCTCCTATCTCCCTCTACATACCAATTTTCAAGCAACTAATTTTTATTTCCCAATTTGTTGCACCCCTATCAAAATGTGCATCATTATTTTTAAATTCATTCCACACCATATGTTGTGGCCCTTGGCTTCCCTCACACATACCATTTTATTCATCTTCCATCTGCTCTGTATTATGGGGCAGTCTCTTGGTCTTCACATTCAAAAATGCATTTTTACATTTTAACTTGCTCCTCTACATAGACCCCTTTCTACCTTCTTTGAAATCAATTCAAATATATGATTACATGCTTATAATCAAACAACTAAACTCTTCAAATATTAAAAAATTGAAATGCCTAACAAATGTTAAGATTGATGCATGACATTTTCACAATCAATGTCAACAATGTCAACCGATCTCCACCAATGACCATTGAAACCAAATTAAACTGCTCACAAAAAAATGAAAAGGAAAAAACCAAACTGAAATATTTTTTGTTGATGTTGATTGTTGTTCACCCAGGATGCTCCTGCATCAGACACGTCGGGTAGAAAGATTGTGAGCATAGGCTCACAAAGGTGGAGTTGAGTGATAAAATCACCCATTGAGATTGCAAACAATC
Source organism: Sequoia sempervirens (assembly GCA_007258455.2). Lineage (NCBI taxonomy): Eukaryota > Viridiplantae > Streptophyta > Pinopsida > Cupressales > Cupressaceae > Sequoia > Sequoia sempervirens. The sequence goes on along the minus strand of VDFB02063893.1, from coordinate 35,034 downwards.
TACAGCAAACACCATTGTTGTAACAAGTGCACCAAATTATTTATTTTTCCTCATCTTCCAACATCTTTTTGAAACAACTATCATCCTCTTCCCACAAATTTGCTCTACACCCTTCTTCCTTTTTGTGGGCTTCCATCCACCATATACCATCCTCTTCCACCAAATAATCTCTCCTCTCCTCCAACCACTCATTTTTCTGCTCTCCTCTTTCATGGGATTCAACCCACCACCAACCGACCTCCTCCACCCAATATCTACTATCACATCCTCCAAAGCCTCTACCTTTGTGACTTCCTCTATCATAACTTCCTCTTTTATTGCACTACACAACTTCTCTATCTCTACAATCTCCTCCTCAAGCAACACTTGCTCTTCTTTAGGTTCTTCATCGAACATTGGATCCTCATACAACATTGCATACTTTGTTTCAACTGCAACACCCTCAATTGTTGCAACTTCACTCACCACAATCTCTTTTCCACACACTTTTGGAACCTCTCCATCTTCAACCAATGCTGCAACAAATTTATCTTCTTCCCTTTTATCCACAATTACACTGATTTCTCTCAAACCTTTCAACATCCTCTTCATTTTAGTCTTATACTCTCCACAACAAAACCAAAACTCTTCCTTTTTTCATCTTCACACACAATTTCCAACCTGCAACATAATCAACTCTTTTTTTCCATGACTTGTCCTTCTCAGCTCTCAATTACTCATGACTCCTCACACGCCTACAACAATTCTCTCAAGATTTTCGGACAACTCTACCACTTCACACTTACTTTTAGGTATAAATTGTCTCACAGACAGTGATCTATTTACACAACTCCACCCTCAAGTCCTAGTGTAGACTGCCTCACATTCGGTGATCTATCCACACGCTCATGATCATGAGCTCTGGTACCATTTGATGTGGGAGAGAATTTCACATTCACTTTTCAAATATCCAACTTACAAAAATTCATAGATACGAACCTCCATTAAATTTTGAAGCCAATTCAAAATTAATTTGACAATTGTATTTGTCCAACTTATTTCAAAACTAAGGAAAAAATTCAATAGGCATCTCATTTCTATCAAAGTTCATTAATCCCAAATTTAATTGTGTTTTATTTCTCTCAAAATATTGGCAAAATATTCTATACATTTGCTAAGTTACAATATGATTTGTAAATGTCTTTCTTCTGTAAAAATCTTCTCCATCGACTTGTCCGTAGATGTTAAACTTAATTTATCTACATTCATTCTCCTCACTCTTCTACACACTTTCTCAATCCCATGCCATTCTAATTATGCATCTTTATCCTCCTGCCACGACTTGTTGATCTTCTTTTTTTCTTTTTTCTTTTTTCTACTATTCCCTTTCTCTCCAGCACTGCCTTCTCTTCTTCTTCAATCGACCTCCACTGTTATCTACATTTTTTCGTTTGCATTTAATTTGAAGTTTCCATATAAAAATGGTGCAACCTACCAATCTTTTCCTAAAAACTCCTTTCTTGCTTGTGTTTTCACTTCTTGCAAGCATTACTTCCTCCTTTCACCAGTTATGGCCCCTGTCTATTTTCCATCTTCTATATCTAAACTTCTCCCTAGTGGCTCATTCTTTCCCTCTACAAATTTTTTATTCCTCTTCTTGCCATATTTTTGCCTCACAAAATCATCATCATATTATTCCTTTTGTGTGGCATGACCTGTTTTAGTTATTTGCTTCCTATCTCATGGGGCTCAACCCTCCTATCTCCCTCCGCATACCAATTTTTAGGCAGCTGATTTTTATTTCCCAAGCTGTCACACCCCTAGGTGGATCAAAATGTGCATCATTATTAAATTAAATTAATTCCACACAATATGGTGTGGCCCTTGACTTCCCTCACGCATACCATTTTATTCATCTTCCATCTATTCTATATTATGAGCGGTCTCTTGGTCTTCACATTCAAAAATGCATTTTTACATTTTAACTTGCTCCTCTGCATAGACCCCTTTTTACCTTCTTTGAAATCAATTCAAATATATGATTACATGCTTATAACTAAACAATTAAATCCTTCAAATATTAAAAATTTGAAATGCTTGATAAATGTTAAGATCAATGTGTAATAGTTTGACAATCAATGTCAACAATGTCAACCAATCTCCGCCAATGACCACTGAAACCAAATTAAACTACCCACACAAAAAATGAAAAGAAAACCCAAAACAATAAAACCAAACCAAAATATTTTTTTGTCAATGCTAATTGTTGTTCGCCCGGGATACTCCTACATCACATGTGAACAAAACAACTTGGATGAAAAGGAGAATATTATGTCAAGTAATTTAATCCCACATATGACCAATACAAAAGCATTATATTGAAGTGGATACAAAGTGGGAAGCTAAAATCCTAATAACCCAATTGAGAACTAGCTCACACCATCTTAATATGAAACAAGGCAGAAAACACTCAAAGAGGAGTGAGTTGACAAAGTTGGTTGTCACCATACATTAGGATCAATGTAAATAGAATGGCATTACATCATGAACTATATGACATGCAAGGTCATTCAAATCAATTATGATAATACTCTAAAGGTTGAATCTTTAATAACTTTGTTCAAGGAGAAACAAATAGTGAAAATGGTAGATTACTTGATCAAAATCCGTAGCAGAAGAACTACGATCACCAAAGAAATAGACATATGACAAACAAAATTAGGAGCTATGGTTTTTTGGTTGGTGTTTTTGTTGGTGTTGACATAGTTCAACTATCAAGTCCTACAAACTACCCAGTCTCATGGATGTCATAAAAAAATTCATTTCATTTTATTTCAATCTTCATGCTACTTTTTTGGTAATTAATTGCTACTTTGCCACAAGGATTTTATTATCAGCTATATTCATATGTCTTGTGTATTTGAACAATTGTATAATTTTTAAGTGGTTACAACATTCACTCATGTTATCGTAATAATAGTTGGTTGTGATTAAATTAATATTATTATTTGTATGAGTAGCAATAGAATCAACCTTATTATGTGGTGTTATGATTTCAATAAGAGATTTCATTATCAAGGTTTGTTTTTGGAATTTAGCATCTACAAAGTGGTTGGATTATTTCAATCTTATTGACCATAGTATATCCCAATTTAGTTTTGCAGCAATTTGTGAATGACTAAATATAAACAAATGTCTATAATCAAATGGATGGTTTCTACAGCAGTTTAGAATTGAATTCATCAATAGTTAACCATATTTTTTGGGTCCAACTTCCGCATTGATTCATCCTATAAAGTATATATCAATCCAAGTAATTTACATCTTCTAAGATTTGTGTAAAATTTGTTTGATGAAATTTCTCCTTGCATTATGATGGATAAATGTTTGAGATAATTCCTAGATATGGTTATTTGAGTGAAATAATTGTTTTCCTCTCAATATTGTAATAAACTAGATGATTTACTACCAATATTTAATTTTTGCATATCTTAGACAATTCACCATTTGGTTTGTGTTTCATTGTAAATGATCCTAGTTGGTTTATCCATTGGATCCTTTTTACATTTTACTATATTATCCACCATATTTGGTTTGTAACAAAATTTGGTAAAATAGTCATTTTGTCATTGAAGGGATTCTACTTGTATTCAACTAGTTTGGCTTGATTAGAATTTGCATATATCAACCATTTTGGCTTGATCAATTATATGACTTGTTTTATTGTAATTTGGTTGGCTAACCATCAATATCTTGTAATTTTAATTCCATTATACTCATTTTGGTCTTTTTATGCTCTTACCTTTGCCCACATCGAAAACTTAGTGATTAGAAAGAATTAGGATTCAGGTGATCACAAAAAGATTTTTTGGATTTGATTTAATTCCCTGCAAGGGTTGTTAAACTTTCGTTATTCTTTGATGGATGTCCATAGCCTATTCCAAAGCTTCCATTTTCATATACGCTCAAAGTACAATAGCAAATGTGAACTTATCAGGTTAGAGACGTAATTGTTCATTGACTACAAGCACTTAAGATTTATTTGTGTGTTCATTAATAGCCTTATGGGATTAGTTAAAATTTGGTTCCTAGGTTTAGAACTAACACCAATAGGGTTATTTAGAAGAAATAGCTCAAGATGCATTGTACTCCTATTATAATCCATCCATGCATCCCAAGCCTCCCAATTCCAAAGAGTATTTGTTTTTGAATCAAACTTTAGAACTAAATAAAACATTGACCACATAAACAAGTGAATTCAGAATCAAGTGGGTTAAAGCATATGCCATGTATGCCAATGTTGCTGAGTACATAGAGGGGATTCGAAGGGATTGGGGTCCCATGCTTTCCATAAAATGCAGATGTAAACAAAACCAAAAAACGCGCCAAGATAAGATCGGGAAAAACAAAAAGACATCGAGCTGCACATCACATTGGGAGAGGCCGATAGGCTTGGGAAGACAAGGAGGCGCGCGATCCTTTGTGGACAGATTTAAAAGCTGAAAAAACTAATAATGAGGATGGGAGGGAGCAGGTTGCGTGGAAACCCAGAGGCTACGAGTAGAATTAAAAGGAGAATGAATTTGCAATTTGATAACTCCTCATCTATAATATGGTTTTACAAGCCAAGCCATTGGCTAACATCATCCTCAAGTGGTTCATAGTGCAAATGGATAGTGAAGTGAGTCCCTCCCTAACACTTGACCCACCTCCTATTGAACTATCACTAGGTTTATTGATAGTGTGACCTGAAAAATAGTTAAGGTTTTCCATAATGAATTGAATATGTGTTAAATTGGAAAACCCCAAAAGACTTTTCCCATAGAGGAACTATTTTTTTTGTAAGTGGCCCAGGATACACTCCATTCAAAATCACTAGTGGACTTGTTTGTGGTAAGTTTTAATTTTCCCCAATGAAAGTAAGCATCAAGATCTATCTTAATATATGTTTGGGGAGGGAAAGAAAAGCTAATGTTTCTAGTGTGTGTCATATAAGAGAATAGAGTGATGATCAAAGAGGATAAACGGAAGTGCATCTGATGTAACATGTTAACCTTGCAACACAAAGCCAATTGAATGTTTCCATGTGTACCTCCAATTGTAACAAGATTATTATAGAATGAGTTGAGCCAATCAATTTATTCCACGTGGATGTTAAAGTAACAACTAAATAAGTCTTGAAGGTTTTAACCATACACATATAGTACATGGCTATATTTATTGTACATTTCAACCCCAAACATTTAAGGTGTAAATTCATTTGTGAGATGCAGATCAAAGATCAAGAGCTCCAAAGTTGGAGTGTTGACCTTAGCGCCATAAAGAAAATACCAACTCCTTCACTAAAATAAACATGGAAAAATCAAATATGATTTCAATGGAAGTAAATTTATTTCATTATTCCTCAAAAATTTGCATAGTAAAACTTATTCATAGACCATTTTTTGAAAAATATTTTAAACTAACAAAACAAAACCCTTGCCTCTTAAAATTTCTACAAAGTTCTAATATTCATCTACAAGAATGCATAATCAAAATGTAGAGGAGGGACCTTGCTTAGGACCACATGTCACAGGAGTGTCTAGAACAATCAACTGCCCTGATCTACCTCATTCTAAAGGATTTATTTAAGGTAAGTCTAATGTTTTAAGAGGGTGAAAAAGGAAGGACAACTAGTCTTTCACTGTCCTTTTGTCAACCTGAGAGTTTAGGAAACCAAGTGAGCAAATTCCCGAGTCTAGACTGTAACCTAGGTAGCTCTCTACCAAAGAACTCCAGCGTAGACGAACGACAATGTGGTGTGTTGGCATCCCGATCAGGCACTGGCATCCGTATGGATAGAGTATGAAGTATAGCCTAAAATTAACAGGGAACTAACTAACTACCTGATAGATACAATTCTATGCAATGATGGAAAGTAGGAAACAACTAAACTACTAAAACAACAATACTATAACTTAAAAGATAGAATTTGACAAGAACGGAGGTGGCGAAAATCAAACTTACAGTCAGTCCAACCTCCCACAAGCTCCACACGAACACAGTATCTACACACAACAGAACGGAGAAAAATGTTGGGGTCGTTTCAGGGCTTGCCACAGTCAAACCCCTATTTCAATGTTCCCACCTCCATAGATAGCCAGAATAGCCACAAATGGAGGAAATGTGATAAAGAAAGTGTTGAAATGGAAGTACTACCAAGCAATGCTAACAACAATATGCTACTAAATCAAACAATGATGCTAAGTAAAATGGGTATCACTCCCCAACAAGATGCCCTCAAGCACATGAAGGGAGATGTGAGCTTGCAAGCTTGTAGATGCCAACACTGCCACAACAATGAGAGGAGTAAAACTAGCATAGTGTTGACTTGGAGCTTCAAAAATGGTGGAAATGCTATGTAGAATGCTCAAGAAGTATGAATAAGATGAATTGAATGGAGAAGACAGTGTTTTGAAGATGAATAGGAGCCCAAAAGAGTCGTTCGAGGTTAGTGAAGGGCGTAGGAATGTTATGTTCATCACTAATGGAGAAAGTTAATGCCTCTACAGATTCCAGAGGCGTGAATCCTATCAGGACGGCAATGCGTCGCGCAGACATTCACGCATCACGCTAGCATCCTCGATAGAAATTTCCCCACCAACACTACAGACAATCACCAAGTGGGTGGAAAGCGGATGGATGAGGTGGAATAGCATCTTCGGGTTTGATTTTTATAAGGTAAGGGGATGTAAATGAGGAATTTGTGAGGGGTACAAATTCACTCCATTACACAAATTAATTCCTAGCAACATGCTTTATTTTAACCCAAAAAACTCTAGAAAACCTTGTTTGGGCATCGAAAATACTCCAAGCACTGTTTCCAGCTAATTCCATCTAACTTATAACTCTCCTCCATTAGGTATTGGATTTTTTTCTTCTTGAATCTTCCTCCTACTCCTTCCCTCTCTATTTGGACATTGAATCCCTATAAATCATCTAGTAACCCCCTTTTTGAAATCTAGAACTCCTAAAAAATGTAACTTCCCTACACGAATTAAATTTTGTAACTCCTCATTCTCCTACAACCACTAGGTTCCTAGAGTAATGCATTACAAAAATAGGGGCGTTGAAATTCTCAACATGGAGTCCAAATCAGCCATAAAATATCCAATTCCATACTTGGGTGTTGGATTTCATATTTTAACATTTTTCTTTTATTTACATATTAAATATGCACTAAAATACTCAACAATTACAAATATTATGACCAAATAAATTTAGACCCCTTCTTTCACCCATGGGATTGATATCCAAAGTATAATAAATCCTAGCCAAATTAATTTGTAAATCATTGTTTTGAGAGAGTTGAACCAAGAACCGGAAAACTTGCATGCAACAAACCAAAAATCAAACAAAACAAGAAAAATTAAATTAAATAATTTTTTAGGATGCAAGATTATTGACACCCTTGAATGCTCCTACATCAAACACCTAGGGTAAGTGAAATGTTCCATGATTCAAAACTCATGAACATTTGAAGATCCTATGCTTGTTTTTCATCCATCGTTCTTCCTTGTCTACTTCATTTTTCTTTTTCTTTATCCTACTCTAAAATTTCCTATCTCTTTTATATTTTATCCTTCCTCTCTTTCTTCTCCTCATAAAATTCATCTAGTTGCACCATGGTTCATCTTTCCATTCCACTTTATCATCCTCAACACTTACATACAAATCAACACTAACAGATTTATGGGAATCAATGAATTCCATCTACACATCTTTCTCACTTGTTTTTCCTTCATCATTTTCTTCCTATATGTCATCATTTAATCTGTTATTTATGCACCTAACCATCTCTCCCTTTTCACTTTCTTTCACCATTTTATCAAAATACAAATCAGCTTTAACATCAACATCAATAAATTTTGAAAAATCATCAAATATCTTTGTTTTCTTTCCTTGTGTTGGCATTTCAATTTGCAGCTCTGGAATGTGAATTAGAAACAGACAGTTATGCACAGATAAACTACTCTTTGAATTGGGAGGGGAAGCTCCCTCTTTGTTTATGTTATTCAAGAAAGTAAATTAAAACTAATTTTCCTAGCTTTTTGGTTCAATTAAGAGCACAAGGTTATAAAACTCAAGCGTCATAGCTGAGATTTTCTGTTTTAGAATTTCAACTATGACTAGCCTATTCTATTGGCGTTTATAACTTCTCAAGTAAATGCAGAGCAAGAGAGTTAGAAATGGACAAGGAAGGATTCTCTGACCAAAATACTTAGATAAACTCTTTTTCAACACACATCTACTTACTTTCAATGCAAGTTGAAATTAAGATCACACAAGCCTAACACAATAAACAAAAATTTGAGACATATCAGGGAAAAGTAGGCAGAAGACTTTATTTCTCAAATCTCAAGAAAAAAAGATTACACAAGACACATGCATTGAACAAGAACTTGCAGCGAAAAGAGACTTGCAAACTTGTTCTTACACAAAGTGAACAACAACTAAACAACAACTTGCAAGCAAAATAGGCTCAGCAATTTGTTATCACAAGCATAGTTAAGAAAATAATGGGCAAGGATGCCCTTATTTATACACAAGTAGAGGAGTAGGGAACCCTAAAGTCTCCTTGCTTTTACAACTAAGGCTTGCCAACATGCAAGCTTTATTTCTAAAACTAAAGAAGATAAACACCTAACCACCTAAGAAAGCATGAAAACAGGAAATGTCAACTATTGCAAAAAAAAAATCTCTCTTCTTCAAATAGTAGATAAGAATTGAGAAGAGAATAGAAAGAAAGCTTCTAGATGACTGTCACTTTAGATCTCATCCAAATCCACCAAAAATCTGATTTGTTTCTTGATTTTGAATGGAGAATGTTGTTGAAAATAGAATGTTGATCTACCTTGAAAAAGCAATTTCTCCAAAAAAAGGTTGGGACCTAGGTTTTGTAGAAAATCATGTTCTAGAGAAACCCAGATGCTCAAAAACTAGAAAAGCTAAATCCATCCTGAAAAAGCAGCCAAAAAGCAGTTTCTAGAAGAGGAAAAAGTTTCTCAATGTTTGAGAGGATGAAAAAGTAGATAGACCCATGTGATAAGAAATGGAAAAAGCTAAGTGGTTGTTTTGAAAAAAGCAACGCCCTAGAAGTTTGTGTAAATTTTAATGATCAGATTTAATGCACAGAGAAAATTACTTTCAGTCAGACACAATAACACAGATACCCGGGAAAACCCTCCACTTGAGGGAGAAAACCCAGAACAAAGATCTCTCTTATATATATAAATAAACAAGAAATCTCTTTACAATGAGGCCAATTTCAATGTAATCTTCACACCTAACACAGATGTACTGATCGATAATAAACTTCACTTTAATTCTGCCCTTGAATAGATTCGCAACCTGCTCTTTAGGATATTCGCACTTGACTGAAATAAATCGAACTTGAATAATGAGATAGAAGAAAGTGACCTTGTATATATACAAATGTGAGAGAGGTTGCACCTCTTCATGTACAAGGTCGGCCAAGATACAAAATAATATAATTACAAATAATAAATATAATTTATAAGAGAAGTCGGCCCCCAAGAGAAATTATACTGTTGCCAAGAGAAGCGCCCATTCTTATTAAATGACACATACAAAATAAATAGCCGATAGGCTACATTTATTTATTATCTTCACTCATGGCTGGAAGGACTTAACGTAAATTTGTTATAATATTAGCAGGTTTGGAGCCTGAAAAAGCGTTCCTCCTTGTTCATTGATCTCGAAACCATGAAGAACCCTGAAAAAGCACATTGTTTGGGTCTTCAAATCTTCATTGAGAGGAAAGGGAAAATCTTCTTGCTCTGGACGCCAACCTGCAAAAATGAATAATGGAAGGCAAAAGCCCTCTTAAATAAGTTGAGGTTGAGAAAAATTTGCTTTCTTTTTTGTTTTAAAACTTTTGCAGTCTATCCTGAGGAGGTTCATCGAATGTAGACGTTGTTCGAATGTTGAATGATGAAAACTTTGAAAATTTTCCTAAGGCATTGATCCTTGGGTGCCAATCTTCTCCTGGGACGCTTTTCCTCTCCATACTTAGCCATTTTTTAACATTTTCAATTTTTTGCATGATTTTGACCTCCGTCTGACTTTGATTTTTGGATGCTTAGAGAATCTTGTGAACTAACGGAGTGATCCATCGTGGAGCCTAACTGATTCTGAGGAGATTATCTTAGAGGAAATTTCTGATGAAAACTTCATTTGACCTCTCAAAAATTTGGGCGCCCCTGGCTACCTGGGGCGCCCATGATCCCCAGTGTTAGTTATTTTTCTCAAAATTTCAACTTTTTGTGTTTTCTGATCTCCTAATGAATTTGCAGTTCTAGGAACTAGACTATCTCAACAATTTGGCTATCAAATTCACTGAATAGCTTGTTGAATTCTTAGGAGGGTGTGTGGGATGCAATGTCACCTGAAAAGTTGATTTGGGGCCTCAAAAGCTTGGGCGCCTATCTCCTCCTAGGGCGCCCAACTTTTCCAATGTTATCCATTTTCATGTTCCTCAACTTTTACTTGTTTTCCTTGATCTTTTGATGAATTCTCGATTCTGGAGGATCGGGGTGTCAGATGAACTGATGGTTGGGCTCGTTAGATAGCTGAGAAGATTCTAAGGGGGGTCTTTTGGGAGATGCATCTCCTAAAAGTTGAATCTTGAGGGTCAAAAGTTGCACCCCTGGCTAGCTAGGGTGCCCAACTCCTCCAGAGTTAGAATTGATTCAGTAAACTTCACCTTTGCCTTTGACTTTTGATATTTTGCTCATGTTTTTCCCTTTGTTTTGCCTTTGATATTTGATTATTGCCAACTCCGACGAACATGTTGATGATTATGTTGGAGAGCTGCTTCAAAACTAAAGAAGTCATGTTAGGGGCTTCGTCTGTAAATTCATCCATTTAGGCCCTCAAAAGTTTGGGCACCTATCTTCTTCTGGGGTGCCCAACTCCTCTAGACTTAACCATTTTTGCTTGATTTTCAACCTTCAGATTTGAACCTTCATGTTATACCTTCAGTTTGATCTGGATTTGTCAGTGATTAACAAGTATGAAGATCTGACGAAGACATACACTACAAAGCTAACAGGATCCTGAAGAGACTGAGCACATTTGCAAACCCTAATTGTTGGATTAGGTCCTCCAAAAGGTTAGGTGCCCTTGGCCACCTGGGGTGCCCAAAGTTCCCAGACTTAGATTATTTTCTATTATTTTCATGGTTTGCATTCTGCCACTTTGTCAAAACTCTGATCAATCTGTGATTCAGGCTGATTGGGTGATCTAATGACTACGTTGTTGGACTCACTGCGGAGCTGAGAAGAATTTGAACAACATTGCCTGGGAGCACAAATTTTAATTTCATCATTTGATACCTTGAAAAGTTGGGCGCCTATCTCCTTCTGGGGTGCCCATGGCTAGCAGAGTTAGTTTTTATTTTAAAATTTTGACTTGAATCTCAGGATCAGCTCAGGTCAGATCATGCGTTCATGTTTCTCATCTTTTTGTTCAGGTGTTTGAATGTTTGAATCGACTACCCACAACAGCTAACTAACCTCCATTAATGACTTGAGCTCCCAAAATGCTTTCTGAAAGTAAAAAAGAATGAATAGACCCACTAGGGAAAAACTAATCGTTTTGTGATTCGACTCACCAACCTGATGAGGAAGTGTTTTACGACCAATCAAAATCAGTTTGAACCCTAATAGCCAAACTTTCTATTTTTAGAAGATTTTATATTTTTAGAATTTTTCAACATCTATTTCAAAGAAACCCAGGAAAAGTTTCTATTTTAAAAAGTTTCCCAAATAGCAATTTTCCTAAAATTTAGGGCCAAAAAACTGAGATCTAGGTTTTGTAGAATTGGTCGCTTTGAGCATACCCAGATCATTATATTTTGGAAATTTTGAGTTTTTGCCCCTCATGCAAGACATGCAAACCCCAATTCTGATCTTTTTGACAATTTTGACAAGACTTTTACTCATTTCTTCAAAATGCCTAAGTGTAGCAAAAAATTTAATTTGGGGTACAACACCCTACTAGTGTAACATCCATTTTAGTATTCTCATATCCATTCATGTTAACCATGTCATTTTCATGTGAATCAATTTCATCTTTATCATTAAAGAATTTTAAAAATTTATACTTTACCTCATTGTTTGTTGCAACTCTTGTTTCACTTGCTATTAATGTTATCCACTCATTTTCAACTACTACAATTTGTAGTAACATGTCATCTTCTTCATATTTTTCTTTCATCCCTTCATTCTTCTCACTTGTCATTTTCTCCATATGTTCTTTCTTACATTGCTCTCCCAAACTTGTCACTAATTCTATGTCTTTCAATGGACCAAACTTTGCTACAACTTTGTTGTTATCTTCTACAACAATACTGTCCATTTCACCCTTTTCCCCATCCACAGATGTATTTCTATCCTTTTTTTAAAAATTACATCAAATTCCATTTCACGAATCTTAGAAAAATAATCTTACCTATGTAATCTCTTGTTCCTCTACTTTTGCCCCAACCTTTTATTCATTGTTTGTTGCAATCTTATTATTTTCTACTTCTACATCCTCCCTTGCACTAAACTTTGTCGTTTTCTTTCACAAATTTGTATCCTTCCAAGGATTGATTACTGCCCCAAATTCACAATCACTTAATTTAACATTTTCCTTTTGTCGTTCCTACATGGAAATCACCGTCAATTTTATCTTTGCAAAACTCATAAGAATGAGATAATACCTCTATTTTTGTTGTTGCAACTTCCTTCTCCATGCATGCAACTTCTTTTTTCTCCACTTTTATGCCTTAACAAGCCATATATCAACTACTACTTTATTTTCCTCATCGTCTTCTTTATTGTCTTGCATGAAGTTCATTTCTTCTTTAGTTGCATATGCATGAAGTTCTTTTCTTCTTTAGTGCCATATGCATGAAACTACTACATCTACAATTTTATCTACTTCTCTTGCATGTAAATCACCATTAACATTGTTAAATGATACCTCTTTTTTGTTGTTGTATCCTTCTTTTCACCATCTTATTTGTTTTTGCTAACTCTTGCAAACAAAGCATCCTTAGATAAAAAAAAAATCTTTAAAATTACCATGGAGTTTATGTTCCACAATGACCATTTTCTCCTCTTTCGTTCTCCATTATTTTATTATGCTTCTCTTTTTTCCTTGTTTTCTTTCAACTACAATTGTGTGAGTTGCTCCCCCATGTTTTTCCTTCCATAACCTTCCCATCATAGGGTTGTAATATTGCATCTCCTCATCTTTATTCTCACTGCCCTCTTTACCCAATCCATATATTTCATGAGAGACATATAGTCTAGATAAAATGCTTTTTTTGTTGTTGTATCCTTCTTTTCACCATCTTATATGTTTTTGTTAATTGTTGCAAACAATATATCCGTAGATAAAACGAAATCAAATTACCATGAGCTTATGGTCCACAATGACCATTTTCTCCTTTTTCTTTCTCCATTATTTCTTTATGCTTCTCTTTCTTTTCATGTTTTCTTTCAACTACAATTGTGTGAGTTGCTCCCTAATGCATCTCCTCAACTTTATTCTCACTACCCTCTTTACCCAATCTATATATTTCATGAGAGATATCTAATTATTCTCCCTCTTCTAGATAGCATTTTATCCTCTCATCATGTCTTCCTTCATTACACCTTTCATTAACCACCATACCATTTTCACATAATCTATTTTCACGTTTTCTTTTACCCACTTCAACTTCTTTGTTTTGTTCAATCTCTATCACATCCAATCTAGCCTCCTTTTTTAATTCCTCAATAATAAATTTATTAAGCCTCTCGTTTCATTGTTCTTCCCAAAATAAAATTCTCATGTCTTTTCATGACCCATCTCGACCTCTTCTTTGAAGACATCTTCAAAGACTTACAAGCCCCTCTACAATTACAAATTCTCCTTGCAACAATCCCTCACTTCAAGGTATCAATCTTTTGTAGTCACGGATCCTCCTTCATACCTGCAACAAAGATCCCGCATTCATGACTTTGATGTTCTTCTCAGCTATCTGCAATTGCAAGACTCCACTTCACCTGCAATGAATCTATTGGAGCCTTGAGACACCCTTCATCACTTCATTTCCTCACAACACACTTTCAATCTTTTTAATTTGAATATTTTCCAACAAGCTTATTCTTTCTCTAACCTCTCAAATTCTCTCCAAGAAAACATCAACAAATTCAAACAATTTTTCCCAGACAACAAAATAAATTCTCACACATCACAATCTCCATTTCAATTTACCTAGCAAATCCTCTAGATCTAATACCATTTGATGCAGATAGAAGATCAAGAACTCCAAAATTTGAGTGTTGACCTTCACAACCATAAAAAAAATCCCAACTTCACTTACAAGAAAACCAAATATAATTTCCATGGAAAGATTTATTTCATTATTCCTTAAAAATTTGCATAATAAAACTTGTTCATAGACCATTTTTTGAAAAATATTTTGACCTAGCAAAACAAACCCCTTGTCTCTAAAAATTTTCACAAACAAAGTTTCAATATTCATCTACAAGAATGCATAATCATAAAAAAATTCCTAACATGCTTTATTTTAATCCAAAAAAACCCTATCTGGGCATAGAAATACTCCAAGCACTTTTTCTAGCAACTCTATCATTCATTGTTTCCATCTACTTGTAACTCTCCTCCATTAGGCGTTCGATTTTTTTTTCTTGAATCTCCTCCTTTCCCTCTCTATTTGGATATTGAATCTTTTGAAATCATTTGGTAACCCCCTTTTTGAAATTTGGAACTCCTGAAAAATGTAATTCCCTACAAGAATTAAATTTTGTAACTCTCCATTTTCCTACAACCACTAGGTGCCTAAATTACCAAAATAGGGGCGTTGAAATTCTCAACATGGAATCCAAATCAATCATAATATATCCAATTCCATACTTGGGCATTGGATTTCATATTTTTACATTTTATTTTTATTTGCATATTAAATATGTACTTAAATAATCAACAATTACATATATTATGAACCAAATAAATTTAGACCCCTTATTTCACTCATGGAGCTGATGTCCAAAGCATAATAATGCCTAACCAAATTAATTTTTAGAACATTGCTTTGAGAGAGTTGAACCAAGAGATGGAAACTTGCTACAACAAAGCCAAAAATCAAACAAAACAAAACAAAATAAATTAAATAATTTTATGAGGTGCAAATTCATTTGTGAGACAATGTCCATACAAATGCTTTGACATGGAATTTGCAAGATTATAGACAATCTCATTTATCTCAATGAATCTCTAATTTATTGTACCATTTACTATTTTAAATTGTACATAATTCATTATTATATATCTTGAAACAACATGAAAATTAAAAAAGAAGTGAAATTTTTTAATCAATAAAAATGCCAATAATTTTTTTTTAATATTTTGTTTAAAAGAATTGTATATTACTTTTAGATTAAAAAAATTGTATCATACAATTACTTGACAAAGTCAAAAAAAATATATTGACAAGGACAGATACTAAGAATCTTATGCATAACAATTTGGCATTAGGTAATTATAGAATGGTGTGCAAATCGTTAGTTATCTCATCAAGCGGAGGCGCTAAACCAAACTACCTTTGCCTTCTTACATCAGCTCCACATCGAAGAACGACGAGCGTTTTCACATTTCTTTTCCGTCGAGAATCCTTACCTTTAAAATGGTCCTGAAATTCGAATGGATCAACAACCTACATAACAATGTCTGTCCACAACTCTAATGCCATTGCTGAAACTATAAGATTTAGAATTTACATGACTACAGAACTTAAGAGCAACAAAATCTTGCAAGGAAAGTGAAGCTGGCACTAGCTTGTGTAATAAGAAACGCTATTAACTACATTGGCTCATCCTTACGCCGTCATCTGTGTATATAAGGAAAATTTGACATAACACAGCATTTTCACTGCTTTTTTTCATATTTTTATATTTCCAATGTGAGAACACTTTTCCAACAGCTTGAAACAACATTTCCAGGACTAAATTTTTTGGGCTTAAAAGCCCACAAGGAAAAGGCAATCGGCTAAATATCTATCCTAAAGCAAAATTTAGTGTCTTGTTTTGTTAAAAACATCTTGCTATTCCTTACAAACCAACCAAGGCTATTGCATCAAAAAATCCTTAACACTAGTGGCAGAGGTAACATTTCAGAGGTAAAACCAACATATACTCTATAAAAATTCACAGCATAGCTCCATACTGTGCTAAATAATATTTGTTGAGGAAAATATAAACCCGGCCTCTTTCCCCACACCTGCCCTCTCCAAGGGACAGAAAAAATTTCCATGCAGCCTCTTTATAGGTGGGTATCACACCAAATTGAAGTCTCAGTTGACAGTGATCTAAAATAATTACATTCGATTTTATTTAGGCTTATACAATGCTCCATGATAATTTTGAAAACAACTAAACTAACATAAAGGTCTTAAATACATCTATCTTTAAAAAAAGTCTTTAGAGATAAGTTTTGAGTGAACTGATATCTGAAATATGAAATTCTTACCCTTTTGCTGCAAACATACAGGATTTTGCATCTAATCTTCTAGAAGTAGATAATGTTAATGAAAAATATCACTAAAGCTAGCCTAGGATCGGTAATAATCCTCCTGAATATATCTAAGCAAGTGTTGCCAGACACCCCTTGCACCTGCTGCTCTTATAAAAATGAATGCAGATGTTTTTGTGGTCAAAATTTTACTTATCTCCATTTGGTTATTTGAAAAGCTTCAAGGGGTCATCCATGCTGGAAAACTGGGGCTAAACTCACTTCATGGGACCATGTCCAAAGATCCAAACCGATCAAAGATTTTATCAATCTTTAACCCAATCATAGATCCCAACCAAATAATGATTAATAAGAAAACCAACCGCCAGAAATCTGTTTTTAAAGACGTTAAGGTATCTTGGCCTCTTCATACCAAAATAATAATTAATTTTACATGCGCTCAATCTAGAGAAATGGTAAGATAAGTGGCCTCAAACAAAATTTCACTTGAGCGCTATAGTCCAGAGGTCAATCTTAGGGAGTTTATCGTTGGTAGCACAGTTGCAAGTCACAGCCAAAAATCTAGGACTACAACAGACTTCTTGAGTTACCCACTAAAAGTTGAGAAATAGATTAACAAATCCACATGCTTCTGTCCCACAAATTTGAAGGGATTCAGCTTGAAGTGTGCCGCCACATTAACTGGAAATTTTAAGGAATTTTGTTTGAAATTTTGATTATGAACAAAAGAGACCAAAAAAGAATCACTATGAAAGGCGGGTATTTCAAATCTTGAAGAATCTGCCCTTGAGAGCACAGTTTACAGTCACAGTCTACTTGCCCAAAGCCTAGACATCTTCCCAAGTACCCACAATAATAAACTTTTTAAATAAAAAAGATCAGATACACCTTTCCCAAAATTTATTAGAATTTCGCTTCAAACATGCTATATTGAATAGATGGATGGGCATTTGGAATCTTTTTAATAAAGAAGAAACGTGATATAAATCGATCTGAAAGGTGGTGCTTAAAAATATTTTTATTAAAAAGAAAACATGATGGGATAAGAATATGTCGCACAGGTGGAAAATTCTAAACTTCTTGACTAAAAAGAAACGTACAAGAATCAATCTAAGAGGTGTATATTTTGAATCTTTCTGATTAAAAAGAAAGACGGCCCAACATAGATGAACAAGAATATATACAAGAGGTGGGTATTTCGAATATTACTGATCAAAAACAAAGATGACTGAATGAGAACCCATCTGATTAGGTAGGTTTTTAATAATTAGGAAGAAACATGAACAAAATCTATCAGAGTATATATTTTATCTTTCTGCTTAAAGAAGAAATGTGACCTACCAACAACCAATATGAGACGTGGGTCTTTAAAAAGCAGCCAGCCTTAAGGATCTTGTAGTTTAATATCTCACAACGCCTGCTCCACTAAGGAATGGAGATTAGAACATTATTTCAGATATTCAGTCAATAATAATCCAGTTACTCAAAAGAGGAAAATTATCAAATGGCAAAATTTATAATTCTGGTGCAGTCGTAGCTAGGGTATAAAATTTAGAATGGGGCAAGGTGATTAGCTATATCGATATGAAGAACAGTTATAAATGAGAATTCTAAGCAAAGTTCTAAACTTGCATTTTTGCAGTGCCAGTTGCCATGTTAGGAGCATTGAGCTGCATTTACATTTGATGAAGAAGGTTATCCTTTTCCCAATTTATGTAAGTAACCAAGTACAATAATGGGAAGCATTATTGCAAGTGTGGCCAAACACTTATGTTAAAATTCAGAACACGGTATGCAAACTCTACACTAAAAGGTTAGAATAAAATATGACTGTCTTAAGCTTCAATTAGACACACAACCTAAGTGCCCTAACTTGCATAAACAGAAACATGGAAGTACGGAATAAAGAAAAAACAAACATTGAAATCAGAATATGTCTGCATTCTGAAAAAATAATCCTATCATAATAATTCCAAGTTGAAAAAAATATGGACACCACAAGGTCGTAAATAAGTTAATAACCCCTGAACTTCGCACTCCAAAATAGACTGTTAAATATATCATGGCAGCATTATAACAGCAACAATAAATATATCGTGACAGCAGTATAACAGCAATTAAATTGATCACAACAGCAGTTACAGCAACAACAGTAGGGTAGCGGGGCCAGGTCATGTGGGCTAACATGTGAGCATGTAGCAGTTACATGAAATTTTGTAGGACATCCATTTTTTTTTAAATGTGAAATGGCCTCTTATCTATCCACAACAAAGGTTTGGTGGTGTGACTCTCTCGCAACTTACCACTTCAGCACATCTAGAGAGAAGTTTCCTACAAATGAATTTTAAAAGATTCAACCAAAACTTATTCATGGATTCCCTTGTAGTTGAACCTAAAAAATCATTTGCTATTAGAACAAATGACTCAATAGTTGAATACAAAAATACTATTTATTGTTATGAAAACAACAAATCATTATTTAAAAAATAACTTATATTCAATTTTAAACGATCATAAAACTTTTTTACAACCTTTCAGATTTCATGATCAAATACAAGGTATTTATTGTACTCAACTTTTCTATTTGTGACAGGACAAACATATAACATGAAGTACTCCAATGCATATACATTGTCACCCCAACAGTAGCACATAAGAATAGTATTTTACTATATACAATTCTGTATATATTATACAGCTGTACCCAAATGTACTGTACCCAATAAAAAAAAAAAATGCCGTATCGGCCTTTATCGTGCACACGTACCAGAACCAGCAACTTAGCATACAACCTAATATTAAATCAAGGACTATAATACATATGAATAAAATCAGATTTACAACCATTGACAAGGTTATCCAATGTTCTATGTGGTATTGAAGTTTATCATGTGGCTTAAAAAGGGGCAGTTCAACAGCAATTTGGGTGTACATATAGTTATTGTTAATGCCAGAATTAGGAACACTCTAAAACCTGGAGCAGCCATTCACAGCAGAAAACAGACAATGCAAATACACACAGCAAGTCTTCCAGTAACAACTATCTGATTTTAAAAAATTCAAATTAAAAACCTCTCCCTTATATTAATTCAAAATACTACTTAAACTGGTCCACCAAACTATTATCTGCACTGTTACAATGCTGAAGGTAAAGGCTTTGCCTGGCAGCCAAGTCCGAAAACAATTAAAAGCCCATTTTTAATAGCAGGTTCACCCAGGTTCGTGCCAGCCATATCCAAGCCTAATTAACAGGAACCTGGAAGCCCTGCAGGCAGATTGTTTCATTACCCAGAACGGGTTCAAATAGGACCAGATCTGAGCATGTTTTCCAACAATTCAGTAACTGTGGAAATAACACCAAGGAAACACTCAGTGCTAAAGTTAAGCTCTAAATGCTCAAGCCACCACAGACAACAACTAAAATATCACATCCTTTTAAAGACATTCTGACCCTGCCGTTTTAAGAGAATTATAATGTAGTGAAGGGACTATTTAAACACAGCTCCAACAAAAATATAGATGAGCACACCAGGCTAAGTAAACCCAGATTTAATGTGGTCTGATCTCAACTTGAAGGAATTCTTGGCCGGATCATAAAAGAACTTAGGTTTGTTACAGCAGTTTGGTGATAAAGAGAATTGATATTATATGAGTTGATTAACTGCAGAATTTAGTCTTTTGACACCTTGTTTGCAGCCAAACCAAGTTTGTAACATAGAAAGTACAGACATTATTGCCTTCAGTAACAACTGAAAATAATACCCAAAGCAGCTACGACGTTACAGATCCAAAGTCCCTCTGCAACTGGTTAAATTTTTCTTTTGTCTTGTAATATAACAAGAAGGTAAAAGAAATGTGAAAATACCCTGCAATCTTTAAGTGTGATAACAAAATCAGGTACACATTTGTCACTTTTATATGTTGCTCAGTCATGAAGTCTATAAATTAAAAAGTAGAACTGATACCAGCTGCAAGGCTGTATTGTTGCAACTTCTGCAGATCTACATTTTATTCTACAAAAAGAGAATATATATGTATAGCTATATATATTAAGTACACTGCTTGAACTTGTTTAAAGTTGTCCTGAAAACCTTGATGATCATCAGTTTCATGCCCAATATACATGCCGTCAATAATGAATTTGGGACTGAATCATATCGGTGTTAGGAATGATTAAGCTTAGATAAAGACAATTGAGTTTTCCCAGAGATCTCATCTGGTTACAAATATAAAAGAACCCATCTATTTCTAACTTAGCCCTTGATGGGGATCAACACAGACCATCAATAAAAAAGGACTTGAATGAATCCCTGCAAACTTTTGGAAAAACTGTAAATGGCAAGAATCCACTCTATATGTGAATTGGATGTAAACCTAAAAAAGAGCATACCCACATAACGAAAAAAATAACAAAGCAATCCATCTGGTATAAGACTAATGGGTAGCCTACAAACGTGCAAGAACAATGACATATTTGGGGCCAATTTCAGTATATATTAAACAAAAGGTTTTCCTACAGGAGGCAACAGAGAGATGGGCAGGGGTTGGTGAGGAGCCACACAAAGTGCCATGTGCTCTTCTCCCACATCAGCTTTGCCAGGCAAGTATAGGGAACCAGATAATATTCAGCTGCATTCTGACATTAGAATTGAGTACTAAACAGTATGTAATGTCCCCTTGTTAAACTAAACCAAAAAGTATAAATGCACAAGCTAGGACATTAGATTTATTTTATCAACACACCATTTTATTAATGCAAAATTATCTTGAAGACCTACTTACAATGTTCATTATCAATTAAGCACATGATACATGATCAGATCACTTCAGATTGCACATGTTAAGAATAAATCAATCAAATGCATTATCATTAAACATGACTCCTCCTGATTAGAATAGAATCTCGCCTTGTCTCCTCTTACCTAGCCTCATAGGACGACGGTTTACTGTGTAAGGGGCGTGTGAACGCAACTCAAAGTGGACTCCCTCAAGGTGTTCCACCCATCTTGGGATCATCCATCAATGGGCGATTTACCAGCTCTTCCCCTCCACAAACGCACAGTCTGATGCTAGCAAGTGAGAGTTGGTGCCTGAATTCTATCCTTCATGGGTAGAGTCATTCTCAGACAAATAATGTTCATCACTTTACAAATTATCTTAATGGTAAAGAAGAATTAACAGTCGGATATTCTATGCCTATTAACTGTTATATTTGACATAGGATATATCAGCCGATTTATAAGTTTATACTTATTTTCATATAGATATTCATTCTAAATTTAATATAGTCTATTTATTGATTTTAATATTGTATATTTCCATTCCATATTATCTTATTTTAAAGCCAGAGATAGAAGTGTTTTAGCAGTATTTATTATTATAAATCTGAAACACATTTATATATGATTGAATGTTTGTAACTGTGTTATGTCTAATTTATCCCACTGGAATGGATACCTAGTTTTGGTCTATTATTTGGAAGAGAATATCAATTTCATCATTACTTACAGAATCACAGCCATACAGAAACCAACGATTTCATTATGAAGAGCAAACAAAGTAAATACTACTGACCTCTGCCTCTGCGTCGATGCTTACCAGGCAGGTTCCAGAATTCCTTGTACCAATCTCTTCTTCTTTTGCACGTTATTTCTCCATGATATATCATTTGGTTTGAGGTTACTTACCTCTTTGCCTTAGTCATGCCTTCCTGAGCCAATACCTTATGCGTTACTCCCAGATGGTATCTTCGATTCTTCACTGCTTCTTTTCTCCCTATGCAAGTATGTTATGTTTAGAATCCTCTGCAGATTATAGTTCAGAATGGCTGAGTATATATGATGAAATATACAGTTTTACTTTTCGTCCTATCTCTCTTCTTCCCCCCCAACTCACCTTTCATTGCCTTTTTATGTATTTTGTTGGAAATGATGTGTCTGTTTTGAATAGGGATGTCCAACTAAAGAGACATGACCCTTAGTTAGTTGATTAACATAATTGTTGTTTTAAGCTATAACACATTTAATCACTACTCCAGCCTTGAATGCTTACGATAGCTTGGGGATTACACGGTGATGAATAAGAGATAGCCTTGAAGAACATCCACCGATCCCATCGATATCTATTAGGCTTGTGCGTCCATCTCTAGCAATGGTTTTGCATATGCTATAGTTTCTGGGGAACCCACGATTCTTCCACTGGCGTATAAGTACCATATCGATCATGGTCGCTACAATCACAAGGCTCGATGGTATTGTTTTTGGGCTTGAACTTCACAGCTTGTATTATGATCATATCACTTGGTCGTGACTTCCCTGCATGTAACGGTAACTCGAAGTTATATCCTCAGCCCCTTAGTCTGCACGGGCATATTCGTATTGGTTTCTGAGTGCGTCACCTTAACATATAGTGATGGTTTAAGAAGGATGGCGACAATGTATGCACACCCACGTCTTAGTCCTTGGATCTCTATTTAGTGGCAAACAAATGGAGGCATCTCTGAGATTGGCGCTCCACATTTGACCTTAGACTTCCACCCAATAGCTCGGTGAACATCAATAGACCCTTCAACTGCCGTAAGTCTTCAGATATGTTTATTTGTCATATACTGCCTAATAAAGGTTTGAGATATTAATTGGTTACTTAGTAGTTTTGTTTCCTTTTAATAATTTCATCGTTGTATGATTATGTTCTTCCATAGTGATCCGATACATGTGTTCTTCCATCCTTAGTTTGCTAATGGTTATATAAAATATAAGAGTCTACCTTTCCAATACTATGTGATGTCACTATTATTATTTACAATTTTGTATTTCATACTCATAATATTAGTCTGTGTTTAATATTATATATATGAAATGATTTGATTGTCCTATATTTAATTATATATATATATTTTTAATATTTGTTATATCCTAATGATTTAATATCTATATTTTAATATTTATAATATATGAGTATAATTATAATATTGTCTTTGACAATTATAATTATATTGAATAAGTTAATTTTCTTAATATGTATTTCGTTATCTCAGTGTCTGGATTTCGAGGACATGACACAGTACTAAGCAGTTTAGTTGGAACAGCCACAGCCGGTGGTGGTGCCTACAACAAAAGCTAATAAAAAAATTAATTAGTTGATAAACAAGTTGCATGTAGTTCTTGGTGTAATATTTAAGATGGATATTGCCGTGGAATCAATTTCCAACAATCTTACTATCCCAGGACTGACAAATATTGTGGATCAAAGTCCACACCAATAAAGCCTATTGGCTACACATAGAAAATCAAACATGTCTATGACAGACAATCAAGTTATGGACAGGCTACAGCACTAACCAGATTCAATGAGTACAAACATGAACACCAACAGAAGCCTCTATATCCGTTTAAACCAAAACAATATTGACAACCAAACACCATTAAAAAACAGCAGCAATGACAACAGAGCTCCAGGCTATAGTAAATGGTCTGTCTTGTCCTCATTCTCTCCCTCGTCACAATATTCTTCATTTTCCAGCTCCTTGGCCAGAAACTGAGTTCACTTCTTCTGACGTCAAATTTGTAATTGTCTTTCTTGAGTGGCTATGGGTTCGAGCTTACCTGTTTTTACCCAGCTTTTTTTTTCACTTCATGATTGACTGGCTTGGCATGTGTTGGTTTTGCATCCAGAAAGCCTTTATCTTAATATTTCATTAGGCACTTTACTGTTGCTGATGTACATGGCAAAGTATACCATCTGCAAATGAGAAGCCATGACTTATCACTCCACATAAGGCCCAACAGAGAAAAGAAATTTACTGTTTTTCATCAAACAACTCAAAGAGGCTAAGCTTGTTATTCATCTTCAGAATGAAAGTCCAGAGGCTTAAATAGAAAAAAGCAATTGTGGAATCAGATGTTACCTAAACATTGCAAACCTTCTAGTCATAAACTGCTTACAAAACTGCCCCATCAACATCAACTTGTCCACATAAACATTATTAAAACTAGCAATTGCACCTTGGTGTGCAATGGGTACACCGAAGAGAGGTGGAAGGTCAATTAGGAAAAGAGCTCTTGAGAGCCGGAACAACTTTCAAGAGTTATAGACAAGAGGCACACGATCCAGTAGATTAACACAAGAATATACCAATGGTGATGGTGGCGATGCATGCAAAACAACGACACTAGTTTGCTAAGCATTCATTATTATTTGTGTGCCTCTCAATTATATGTTCACCTCGTGCCCTCTCACTCTCCCATCAAAATATGCATGTTGAAACAAGACTCGCAACTATTTTTTATATCACAAAAAATTAAGCTTCCACTCTTCACTGCAATTGAGCTCAATTAGATCAGGATTTGTTCGAAAGGTGCATAGATCAGTATAGAATCAATGTTGTAAGGACAATGCTGAGCTTTGTACATATCATTCTTTATCACTGAAGTACAAAACTTGTGAACCTCTTCAATCAAAGGTATGGTCTACAAGATCTATCATAATCATGCCTTAGGTACAAACCATTTCCGGTGATTTTATTTCTCAAGTTTTGAACTTTTGCAGTCTTATTACATGGTGCCACTATAAAAGGTCGTTCTGCAAAAGATAATTTCATGCTTTCTATTTCAGCTTGAGTGCATAATAATTTAGGCACAGTTCTTTATGTGAGACTCCATTAATTTACTTTAGAAATCTCCCATGGTAAATAGTTTTTATTTTACTATGAAAGTCTATGATTGTAACTAAGTCTTTCTTGGGTGAATTGGGTAATGCATAGGCATGCGAGACTTATTCCTCTCCTTGACCCATTTAATCTTCTTTTGGAAGAATAAATTAGAAACCCACTCCAAGGTTGAGCCAAACACCATATATACTCGATATTGAATATGCCTTTGTCCATGGCACTATTGTATGTTTGTGAGGGGAAAAGTATGTCAAATTGGATTTGCACTTATGACATCTACGCAGCTATTCAATTTGTCAATTAATTAGTAGGCCAAGCCTAGATTGTAGCTATGTGCTTTGGTAGTGGTGAAGTGCATGGTTTCCTCTCTAAATACATTGTAGTCTTAATTGTTTTTTCCAAATAAAACAGAATTGTATTAGTCTTTGTTGATGCATTAGCAGCGTCGGTAGCTCCTTCTAGCTTAGTATTTTATTGAAGACATAAATTAAAGATAGCCGTAGGCTATTTAATTTATGCTCATTATCATTATGCTCATGGCCGACATAAAAGTTAATTAGAATACATTTAAATCAAAGCCGTCTATCATTAAGAACATTAATGTTTATCTCAAGATGGCCGACCTCTTGTGAAGAGGAGTGAAATCTTTATGAAGGCCGACATACATGATGGGATGCGTCTCTTTCACTGGCATATATATTCAACATAATTCATTCATGCTAAGCATCGAAGGGCAGTCTGATCATTCACACAAGTTGTTCTAAAGCCGAATTCAACTGTTGATCTAAAGTGCGAATCCAGTAAATTCATCAAAGCGAATATTACCATCACTTCAGAACGAATCCAGTGGTCTGACCTTTGTGGAAATCATTAAAGACACAGATCATATATATTTCTGAGTGCGTACACTGCTGAGTCCAGGGCGAATCCATTCAAGGGTGATCAGCGAACTTACTGATTTGAGTCATACTGAAGCTTAAGTCAAATCTCTGGCTGTCTTCCACTGCGAGCTGAAATTGAGGTTCATCAGGTTGGCAAAGCTGTTAAGTGAGTATTTACTCAAAAATTTATCATTGAACTCATCTAATCAGTGACATCGTCAAGTGCTAGACTGTTAGAGAGATAAGCGAACTTTGTCATCTCTGTTTGCTGCCTTTACCAGGTGTGATCTGAAGGCTTCTATTTGTCTTTGTTAAATTTTCTTTGATACTGTATATTGGTCTGGTGTTAAGACCTCATTGTATCTTGTAAAGACTGCCACTGTTGCATTATAAGTAAGAGAGATCTTTGTTGCTGGGTTTTTTCTCCCTCAAGAGGAGGGTTTTCCCAGGGTATATGCTGTGTTATCTTGTCTGATTTATGTTTTAATTCTCTCCGTATTTAATCTGTTCACACAAATTAACAGTCTTTAATTAAGCAAGTAAAATTTAGCAAACATTACAAAGAAATTCAATTTGGTTCAGTCATTAATTAATGGCATTGGTTGGTATTAGGAAGTTCAGAGGTTACAGACTCGTTGCAACCTGCATCTCTTAGTCCATCAGCGGTTCATTTATAATTAATATAATTAACATTTGTTTGTATTTTAGCTATCATATTTCGGGTGAGGATATTCTTGTCCATCGGATATGTTAATGGCAAGTCATCATTTTGACCATCATATATAGATTTTGTATTATTTTAATTTTAACATATATTGGTAAAGTGTTGGAGGAAAGAGAATATATAAAGGACGTCTAAGAATAAATTAAAAGGCAAAGAAAATTTGAACTGTATTAGTACGGTAATCTAAGCGTAAAATATGTGCCTAACGAAATCATGAGATTTTGATTATAGTCGATGGAGCATATATATATTGATCGGGGTCCATTTCTTTAATTCTTTTAAGGCAACACCACATCGCAACCTTATAAAGGATTTCAGTGCTCACATGCCATGTGCATCTACAGACAGGGCAGCAGCTGTAAAATAGAAAATTAAAATAATAAGAATAAGAATAATATATTGTTAAAGGGCAAAGATGGTTTGCTTATGTGTATGACAGGATACATTCGAGGAAGCTCTTGTGGACTCCTAGCGAACCCTAAGAGCTCAAGAATTAGCAAGCCGCTAAGTGGAGAAAGAAACAGTGAAATAAATACTCACATTTACAGCTGATATTTTCTTCATGCGTACAGCGGAAAGCAAAGAAAGGAACCAAGGAAGGCAGATGGGCAGCGCGGTTACCACGTGCGGTCTGTCGTATGTGGACAGTCCCACTCCAACTCCAACGTTTGCTGCTTCACACCTTTTTTTTGTGGCCATTTGTGGTGGATCTCTCTAGATTAAGATTGTTGGACTTAATCCCAGAACTGTCAAGCCCAATTGGCTTAGACTCCTTGTTTTGTTGTAAAGCGCTTTTTGTTTGATACTCATTGTGTATATGTGCTCAAATATTGTTGTGCAGTCTATACTTCTCAAGTAAGAAAGCTAAAACCACTCTTAAGCCCCACTAGGTTAGCTGTGTTTGATTTTAGTTTTTTTTTTTTTTTTAAAGTTGGGCTGCTGAAGTTGCATGCTTTGTTTTACCATGTTTTTTGGATTGCACTTCAGAGATGTGTTCTTGAGCAAGGATTTTTATTTATTTATTTTTTAAATTGTATTTAAGTGGGTTTTCTTATAGTACATTTTGTATTCTTGATTGTTTCCTTTTGTAGGGTTGGCATTTGTAGTTTGAAATGATTGAGCCACTTTAGGTGAGTGATCTCTGAGATATTGGGTGTGCTCTCACCAGAGATGATTAAGGCTATGCAATGGCTGATTTTGGTATTTTTTGGTACATAATAGTTGGGTGCTGGGAAGATTGTTCAGGAAACCCTGGACATTTGTTGGACAATGGTCATGATCGCCCATCGTCTCTCCACCATAGTATATACACCCATAATAATTCCAATATTGTTAGTTCTATAACCCACTTTACTATCTTAGGGGATCCTCAAAATATCACTCTAATTTTCATTCAAGGAGCCCCTCCTCCCCATGATGATTATCAAATAGTAGGACATACTTTTGACACAAGAAAAAAATTAAATGAATGTTGCAAATAATACAAATTTCCCAATCCACCACCATCAATCTTGCCCCTGCCACATGTCCCCACTAGACAAAACAAAAAATAATATATCCTTAATAAATTCAAACGACAACAATGAAAAATATCCCTATGATATTTGTTAGAGACCCCTCCTATTCATTAATATATGCTTCAAAAAGAATTACAAAAGATCTCCATGCAGTCTTTAATCTGACCAATATAACTTATCTCTTATAAACCATGCAAGACATCTACATCTCATTCTTTGAAGATAAAACCCTAGGTCAATCAACAATCGATGATTTATATAGGATATACAAAGAGAGGAGTTAATTTGTTCTTATTGATAATGATTCATGACAACATTTGTAGAATTGATTGATTAACATTAACTATTCAAACTTAGACAATTTTAAATTAGTATCACGTGGTTTTGAAAATGCTAGTAGAGAGCCCCTAGGCATTATAAATTTGCCCATCATAGTTGGACCTTTCACTATCAATACCTTATTCCATGTCATTGTCAAAATTTTATCCTACAATTTTCTCCTAAGATGTCATTGGTTACATGCATACTCACCAATCCTACATATTATACAGTGATTAAACCTCATTCCACCATTGCCAAGCCACAACCAAAGAAGTCCTTTCACATTTGATTAAAGTATTACACATTTAAACCCTCACGTCGCAAGTTACAAGTTACATAAGGTTCCCTAAAATAAAGGAAAACCTTATCCCATTCCATTCACCAAAACCTACATTGACATAGGAAAGAGAATCCTCTTCTACACCTCTTGTAAACTCCTTGATTGGAGATGATTGAGGACCATTAGATTCCAAATCATCATACATAAGAGAATAATACTTAATATCACAACCAAATAATAAGCATTAAACCTCCATAATACTTCATATCACAACCAAATAATAAGCATTTAACATAGAGTGCAATGGGAAAATTTAAATTTATTGTACAACACCTTCAAGAAATCTTATGTGAGTGAACACTGGCCATTTTAAACTTCAAAGTCCATCTACATCAAAACTTTGTAAGTGGCAAGTAACTGCCATATTTTCAAGATAAGACATTTTAGTCATCCTAAAATGATTATAAATCATTTGTTAGCTTGTGAGTTTTATGGTGTTTTGAAATGTGCCTATCACAATTTGATGGTCTAGAAGTAAATAGTGCTTAATAAATGAAAATAAGTAATGAATTGTAGCACAATAGAACATCCATTAATTTAGACATGTTAGCTTGAAAACTTACAACTATATAGATGGGTCCTTCATATCCAAGAACCTCACTGAAGCACGAAAGAGTGCATATATAGTTCAAATGATTGCATCATAAAAAGTGAAAATACAATAAGTCAATCAACCAGTTATCTAGAAGCATTAACAGAGACAAATATCTCATCAGTAGACTTACAAATGTGAAATTATAACACAACTAATGTTATCAATGAAAACCCCCATTTTGAATATATTTGAGAAATTAAGATATTGTCGTTGATCCTGGAAGCCCACATGCATGCCACAATCAAACATTATCCTTTTACTACCTATTGTGACAACTACACAGCTTTTTCCACATCTTGACCAACTCCTTCCTTCAACCAAAAACATATACTTTCAAAATCAGTTTACAAATTGTAAAAGATATTATCCTTTCCCACCCCTAAACAAAAGCAAATGCTTTAGAAAGTCATAGTGTTATCCTTCTCCAAGTTAAAAAAAAAAAGAGCTTTTTCACTCTGATTTGTGTAGAAGGAACTTTGTATTAACCTTTTGTATTTATATAGCCAAAAGTTGCATAGGCATAGGAAGCCAAGAAACAGCAACGAGCAAGGGAAAATTTTGTTTTGTTTGGTTTTTTAACTTATATTGAATCTACTGACGGACTGCAAGGGTGCGTGGTGGTAGGTGGCATTCTGCAAAGCAATTCACATGCCTGGCCTCTGCCACCACATTTTGCATGCACGTAGGGAGCTCAATAATCTAGTAGCTCTAAAACACCAATATTTTTAGATCTACTCTTCGTGTATAGTGAATAGATTGAAGCAGCAGCCGTGGAGAGTTTGTCATTCAATCTCTGTCCACTTTTTCTCATCAGCATTGTTGACTGCATAAGACTATTTGTGCAGAATCTCGAGGTAAGTCGCTTGCCATGTTTTGAGCGAGTTTTTTTTCTGAATCTGCACACAGCCAGATCATTTCTTCTTGTTTTTTATTTCACTTTAAAACAATTCTGTTGTTATGCCATTTAAATGAAAATGGTCTGACCTCTACTATCCACTATATTTGAAGATAGCTCTGCCGACGATTGCTTTTACAGCATCAGCAGTAGCTGGTATCCATTACAGAAATGGCTCCGAACCAGTTTTCGCTTGGCATTCTCCTTGTTTTACTTGGGTGTTTCTCGTTGTCTTTAACAAGCTCTACAATTTGCAAGCTTGATTAAGTAGGCACTCTCTGAGACATTTGTATTGTTTTATCCAGTGGTCAGAAGGTTTATCATGGGCCAGAATGGTGAATCTGAGATAGAGTGCAATAATCAAGGAATGCCCTTCACTGAAGCTGAAGCGGACGCTGTCATTAAGGATTTGATTTTTCTCAGCCAAGTTTATCTGTAGCTAAATTGACTCCTACGAGACACCCCCTACAGGGAGAATCCCCTCATGTTTTTCTTATGGCCGTACAGGTAAGTATGTAATTACTGACTACTTACATCCACTAATTCAATCTAGGATATAGTACAAAAATTAAATATTGTTTTAGAATACTCATGAGCATTTTATGCTAAGCAAGCATGATTTGTTTACAGGTTACGAAGATGAAATGTGGCGGATTCACGAAATTGCCAAGATCTTTTGGCTACAAAGTGTCTATCTCTAGGGTGTAACAGAACTTATTTGAAATGTGTTGCTGCCAGTAGTCATGAAATTTCTACAAATTTGAAACAAAATTTACAGAAAAGTAGGAGATTTTATAAGTAAAGAATAAGGAGAAAGGAATACCAGTGGCTGTCATTAACAAAGTGGAAATAATGAATGGTGAAATTTCCAATTTCAATGCTCTACTTGAAGTCAAAAGGAGCTACCGGTTGTGCATTTATTGTCATTGGAAACTCATTGATTATGCCGAATATTCAATGTGATCCCTTCAATATTGGAAGTGACTTTAAAAAGGTATCTAATGCTTTGTCATAATAATCGCTGCTTCAAGCATTGAATGAAATAACGGCGAAAGGAAAAAAAAAATGTGTTGAATGAAGTAATGACAAAAGGGCAAAAAACTGGCGAAT
Organism: Sequoia sempervirens; assembly: GCA_007258455.2. NCBI lineage: Eukaryota > Viridiplantae > Streptophyta > Pinopsida > Cupressales > Cupressaceae > Sequoia > Sequoia sempervirens. The sequence continues at coordinate 3,417 of VDFB02063893.1, read as the reverse complement.
GAAATCTGTGAAAATCGAATGGCTAAAATTGTCTGAATCATCTCCCATCCCTTTTGGAGGAACTTGAGTCATCGATTCAATAATTTAGCTTGCTCTACTTCAAATAGGATACGCCTTCGGCATAAAATAAAAAAATTCAATTCCAATGACATTCAGACAAGAGTCCAAACTGCTGTCATATCCGATTTTGTTAAAGACAGCGGGTGAACTTGAATGTTATGCAATCAACGAGCAAGTGCTTGTGAATTATTTATTTTTATTAACAGTAAACGTCTTTTCTTTGATATTGCATGTAAAAGGAGTAAGATATGATATATGTATCCAGATCTAACAAATAAAATTCCTAGGAAAAGAAATATTAAATAAAAATCATCTAATTTGTGGCTTCACTGGTTTACAAGTAATATAATTGCAAAGAAACAAGTTTTTTTATTGGACTGCCAAAATGTCCAAAAAATATTATAAACATTATCAATAGTATAAAAGCTACAGTTAACATAGAAATAAACAAATACCATTGGTTATCAGCATGTGATTAACTGAAGATATGACTTTGAATAATTGTCATTGATGAGTGAAATAGGCAGGCACTAAAAAGAACTATCTCTGTACTTCCCTGCACTTGAGCAGTCATTGATAGATGATAACAGCTTGTTATAACCATAGCTGCTAACCCAGCCTTTTCTGTACTAGCCTAAGCAACGATACGAATTGCCAAAAAGTCTCCACAACATTTGTGATTTATTTTCAGTGATACATTCCAACAGCACAATCCAGACATTGGAACCCGCAACTACCTTTTTTTGACAGCCAAGACGCTGGGTCAATTTTACACTGTTGCCCATGAAGGGACGCAAGAAAGATATGACAATGTCCCCTCATTCATCTATCTCATTTATCCATCAAGCATGCTGGTAATGATGAAGCTTAAACAGAAGCACTTTTCCTGCAGCATTTCCAACAGCCAAAAGACCACCACCTGGACTAAAATCTAGTGAGTGTACATACTGCAATGGAGTTTTGGGTGATGGAAAGTTAGAGAACACCGTGCAAGAAGGAAGATGAACCAATTTCAAATTATTCCTCTTCAACCTTGAACAAATGGCCAAAATCTGAGAATCGACATTGAACTTCAAATTATCCACAGTAGTCACAAGATTTGTGAGGGATTTGGCAGGCCTTTTCACACCCCCAAGAAATTCATCCCTGTTGTAAATATTAACAATCCCACTATCAGAACCAGCTGCAAACAACTTACTGTCTGGAGAAACACTTAATGCCGAACTGTTAACGCAACCCTCATCATTCCCCTTGTGAATACATTTCCTCGTTCGAAGATCCCAATGATAAATCTGCCCATCACCACCGGCACTCAGCAACTGATTTCCACCTTCTGCAAATGCAGCTGCACGAACAGACCCGTTCATCTTTAAAGTCCCAATCAACTGTTTTGTCTTGGTAGAAACCAGCATAATATACCCCTCATTCCCAAGGAAAGCAATCAAGCTTGAGTCAGAGGACACCTCAAAACTCTCCAAACTCCTCTCCTCCCTTCCAATCAAACTACACACCCTATCCAGCTTCCCATTCACCACATCCATACTATAAAAATACTTCCTCCTACCTGCCACAATCACCTGCGATCCATCTGGCAAGAATGCAGCCTTGTAAATAGGTAGATCCTGAATAAAAATGCTCTGAATTTTAGCATTCCGCTTCCCATCAATCTGAAAAAGCCTCAACTTCTTATCAAGCCCGGCAGCGAGCAACAGTTGACCGTTCCTATGAAACCCCACAGACTGCACAACGGCATTGGATGGGTCCTCTGCATTTGCATCCGTAAGCCTAGAATACTCAATCAACCCAGGCAAAAGCTTATCTTTGCTCCTGACCACAAATTCCTCATTACTCCTCAACAAATCATTCCCATCTTCAAAACCCTCACTAGCCCTAAACCCTAAACCCTCGTCCTCATCAGAATCATCAGATCCAAACCCTACGCCCCTTCTTTTTCCTCTACCCGAATCAGCCCATTCTGTACCGGGATTTAACCTAGCATGCTGGAGTCTTAACCTACTAACGTAATCAGTTCCTGAAATTAATCCCTCGTTTTCTTCTTTTCTTAATTTTTTCAGTCGATTTACCTTTGAAATGTCGACGAGTGCCTGGGTCTCTTCCTCGTCGATCCAAGCAGGCTTTCTTTCTTCCTCTACGCAGCCATCTTCTTCTTCCAATGCAGACCTTTCGAAACCTGGGGTTTTATCTGTAAACCACGCAGGGATTTTTCCATCATTCTCTTCGTATTGGTTTTTATCGAATCCAAAGAGAAGGCTTTCAAGCCTCTTTTTCTCTCTATTGTCCTTCTCTATTTCTAGTTTTTCTTCTCTTGCACGCCTGTTCTTTCTTTTCCTGGCCAGCTTCCCCATAGCCGGTACAATATGTCTGCTTTCTTGTGAAACACATTCTTCATCTGTATTTTTGTCTATTTTTTCATTAATACGAGGTTTCCTTTCCTGCTGCTTCTTACTCGAGGATTTTCGTTCTTCGTGTTTCTTCGTGTTGTTTGTGTGACGCTGCTGAAAGTTTTGAGAAATCATGGCAGGCGAGTTATCTAAATTCGTGGATTTGTGCTGTTGTGCCGAAAATTACAATTGAAGTCTTGCAACCCGAAATTTTCCTCCTCACAGATAGCTTGAAGCAAAGCTGATAGGGTTTTAGTCTTAAAAGTTCTTTTTGTACAATACTGGAAAGTATTTGGATCGCCAAGAACCAGTTTAGGGTTTTTGTCAAAGTTATAAGAATTAAGAATACAAACTAGCAATCACAACTTGATGTGCAATGGGTATGCCAAAGAGTTGTGGAAGGTCAATTAAAAAAGAGATTGGTTTAATTTGTATATATATTTGTTTAGTACATGAGATCAATTGAGAGGACATTTTAAAAATTAGTAAATATATTTTTAAAATTATTATGGAGGAACATGTGTAGAAGGTCAATTTGGGAAAATATTGATTTAGTATTGAAATATATTTGTTTAGTACATGTGGTTAATAAATTTCAAGTATCTCCTATTCAATAAAGAAATTTCTTTATCAAGTTTATTTTATATCTTCATAATTACAAATTTAATGAAAAAAAATATATTAAAATAAATTATTTTTAAAAACCAAAGCTTAATATAATTAGTTAACAATACTATTTTTATTCAATAAAAAAAGTGGTTCAAGATTACTTTGATGAAGTAAAAGACTATGATGTAATAATGAGAAGTGAAGAAATTTGCGTCCAAGTAAATAGGAAAGCTATTTATTGATAAAGATGTTATAGATCTATTATAGACAAATTAAAAATTTCATTAAATGAAATTTAAAAAATGAATTTTTATTTTTAGTTAAATAAATAACTCTTAGAAATGAA
>VDFB02063892.1:0-13558 GCA_007258455.2 Sequoia sempervirens | reverse complement strand
TAATCAAAATAAGTGAATATGATAACAAGAAATCATCTTTCATAGAAAATGAATTCAAGTACTGCCTCGGCCCATAGACTTATTCAATAAAATACCATATTCATATTTGCATGTTCAAAGACAAAGAGTAACTTGAGTTTTAAGATTCAATCCAAAATGTTCCTCATTCCCTCAATTACATCATAGTGCAAAAATGAAACAAATTTTGCACCCCTATAGAGTCATTAGAACTAGATTTTATAAGAAAAACCTAATCTTGAATCTTGGCCATTAAAGTAATGTCCATCTTGTCAAGAGGTAGTTTTGTGACAACTAATCTCCCACCTAGAGAGGCTGATAAACAAAGAACATTAATGGCTGACTTTAATCATCATTACATTTCCTCTCTCAATATATTCTTTACAATTAGCTAAAGCGGTTTTTCTTATAATTTTGTCCTATGGCCTGGCATACATGCAAATGGGTGTAACTCCCAGAATTTACATTAAAGAAATAAATATATCTACCATTTTACTTGTGCAGACCATATCAACAAGGGGAAAAAAATTGAAACTCAACAAGATGAATTAAAGAATTTAATACAACAAAGTCACATTGACGACCCCCTTCATTAAATTCTCAGGGAATATTACTATTCTTCCAATCACCTATTATTCTTGAGAAAATCTCCAACATGCCACTGAACTTCTATAAATATCAAGGCAACTACTGGGTATGTGCAAGATCATGATGGGCCAAAAAGTGGCGATATGATGGGTATGTGTAGGGTATGTGGCTGATGACATTTTTTTACCCAAAACTGATGAAATGAAAAGGGTTTTTAAAGGAGATTTTCATCTTACATTTTTGAATCAAACTGTATCACATTCTATGCTTTGTATACTATAGGATTAAAAAAAAGAAAAATTGAATTTCCAAGTGAAGTTTTTGACCAAGTTAAGGTGGTTAGACACAAGTTTTTATATTTTAAAAGTTTTAATAAAACTATAATTAATTATTTACTAAAAAAATTACAAAAAATATGCATTACATCCGACATGAGTCCTCTACTTATATCTAAAATATTATAAAAAATATTATTATTTTATTGTGTTAGGTGGCTCTATAAACACCCTCACTTATTTTTTCCTAAAATTTAAATACTATGCATTGAAATTTCAAATTTTCACCAAATAGATTTTTTTTTTTTAAATCTAGTAGTTTAGAAACTACATTCAATTTGCTACAGATTCTATTCTTACATATTTTTGAAATAATATAGATAACTTATTCAAATTTTTATGTCAAGTTACCTAACTCCGATTTTTCTAAATTTTTTGCCACTTAAGGGTTTGTTTTTTTTATGATGATCCTGCACATACCCTACTTTCATTTTCATTATTCGGATTTAGTTCTCTGGAGATGGTGAGTACTAATAGTGATGCATCCTTAAAGGGTGAATTCATCATAATTGAAGATGTAGGATGCAACCAGTTTTAGAGGATGATAACATTCCAACTGATAGATGTCTTCATAATCTATCGCAATGTTGAGGAGGGAGTGCTCAAGAAGATCATTGTAGAGATATTTCCTAGTTGTGTCCATGTGCATAATAGTGAGCTTATGGAATGATTCATATATAATACATATTTCACACTTTAGGAAAATGAGAATGGGGAATGAGAGTTGCGAAGTGACTAGTTCAACCAAAACTGTACAGGATGAAAATGAGGGCGACCATTAGAGGATTGAGTGCATTTCCCTGGTTGGTGACACCATATGTATTGCAATGATGATTCACAGTGACATTATTGAAGAGTGGTCGCTCTCCTTTGTGTTGGATTAGAACAAAATGACATGGGGTTGTTTTCCCATTTCATGCAATCCAATAAGAATTTACATTCTCCCTAGCCCAAATTGAGCGCCTGCAAGAAGTGGTAGAGGGGATTCACATCCTCATATTTGTCCTCTATGTCTAAAAGAAGAATGTAATGGAATTTCTATTTTGAAAGTAAACACAACCTTTGTAATACTATAAAAATATATAAATATATAGAGAATTTTGTATTTTAGTGGTATGTTCTAATTTTTTTTATGTGAATGCCACTCTCTTCTCTTTTTTGCACTTTATTTTGGCTTGTGATACTGTTCAATTTTAATCACATTTACATTTGTCCTTGATTAAGTATGCTTTCATGTGATTAATAAATGTTGATCACTAAATGACATTGGACTTAGGAACAATTTCCAGTACATTGTTGACACTCGCCATGGTTAAAGAAACCTACTCTTTTACTACTTACAACCTCTTTAGTTTTGTTTATGAACCAATCGCCTAAATTATTGTATTACCAATTGGTGAGGAGGTTTGTGAAATCTTGTTTGGGACCAACAAAGGTTTCCAAACCTTTTGTAAACTTTGCTTTGTCAATCTTGGAAATTTTTAGTTTTCCAAACAGAAGTGGACTTTAGGGTGGTTATAAAAACTTCGTCGATGATTGATGATACCTTAGAAACTTGGATAAGTAAAAAAAAATTGATTTATTTCACAAGGAATCAACATGAGAAGGGGTTAAGATAACTTCATTGGTGACTGATGAGGTTCAAAAAACTTGGGATAAGGTTGAAAAAGCTTCATACTTAGAAATTTTATGGTGGATACATAAGTTTAGGCCATAACCGAATCTTAGGTAACAAGTTACATACAAATAATAAAATAAATATACTAAGTGCAAGAAAATAAAATAATAAACCAACACCCCCATTAAAATAGCATAGGTGGGTACATAGAGATGGATAAATAGTCTTGAAAATGTGTATCCATTGTTTAAAATTATCCCTTAGAAAAAAAGAGTAAAAAAATTATAAGAATGAACTCCCTCTATGAGAGTATAAAGGGAGAAGGTCTAAGTTACGCCTTTAAAGAAATATTTGCACCCCTAGGAGAGCTCACAAATGATGGAAATTTTTGTTGATGAAGAGTTTAGTAAGTATGTTTTCAACCCACTACATTGAAGGAAAATATTTTAAATAAATGACTTACTCCTGTATTATATCCTTGATGTAGTCCATATGGATCTTAATGTGTTTGGTCTACTTATGATGAACTAGATTCTTGGAGATCTGAATGACACTCTAGTTATAAAAAAAAAAAACAATGACCTATGATAAATATAAAAAGCCTTAGTGGAAATATTAAAAACACTTGATAGTTACCCTCAGTCAAAGAAAGAGCAATAATATGTTTCTTCTTTCTTGACTAAAAAATGGGGCCAAAACTAAAGCAGAATTTGTAGCCAAATGTGGATTTATGGTCATGAAGATTGTTGGCCCTATTAAAATACATAAATATGACTTGGTCTAAACATGTACCTCTTGCATGGTGAATTTTATAATTTTAAGTGCCTTGTATATAATGAAATATGTATTAAATTTTTTGGTGAAGCTCATGTTCTTGCATAAAATTTATAGGAAAAATTTCCCCTTGACGAGGATGAAAAGAGAGGGCTATGTGACCCCACTTAAATGAACTAAGAAGTATAAAGCACTATGCAAGGAAAATATTCCCCTCATAATAAATAAAATAAAATAAATCATGTATCCTCCCTTCACGTGTAATCTTTTCCACCAATGGTGAATGATTGACTCTAAATGTTAACGATGATCTAAGGACACCAAAAAACATACATCCCCTTAGGAAGAAATATGGCCAAAGGTGAAAGTAGAATATTTTTTAATTTTAAATAGGAATAAATTACTTGACATATAAATCTCTAGATGTTTCTCAAATCTCACCACATTAGGATTCCTAGAGGCCTAATTGAAGATAGTGGAAATCCATAACCATGTGGTTATTGATGTAAAGAAAGTATCAAAGGTGTGGATGATGCCTCTAAATAATTCCCAAGCTTCCCAAGTTGATGCCAAACCATGAAAAATACTAATATGATGAATTAGGTGTCATGAAATATTTAGGTTTGATAACCACACATGTATGGTGATCACCATAGGTAAGAAAATTAAACTAATGAGAACCTAGTAATCCTATAAAATGTGTTAACATGAATGATGATCGAGTTGGATTTATGGACTCATGAATAACTACAAAACATAACTACATAATAAGATATAAAAAAAATAAAGAATAGGATGGTTTGAATGTACCCTCACAACATCTAAAGAAGGTGATGAAACTAATGTTATTTCTCATAAAAGAGGAGATAAATGTACTTAATACTATCATCAAGACCCTTTGTGGGATTATACATATGAATGATGTATGTCTTATAAGAACTCATCCTAATGATAAAGAAAAAATAAATAATCATATGATGTAATGCTCAACAATATTCTTAATCATGAAAAATTATAGAATTTTCAAGTGTTATAATAGAAGAATTCTTAGCTTTAGGATGTTGACTCAAATATTTAGGATTAAAGCCTTTGTATTTGCAACACGAGCGAAAGAAGTTGAAAAATTCAATGAAGTTTTTAGGAAAATCAAGAGAAGTATCTATCTTCATAGTAATCATTTTTTCCCCATCAATCTAGAACCATACTTGTATCATCAACATATGATAGATTATCATAATCACCTAAGAGAAAAAGATAGCCTAAAGTAAGATCATTTGGTAGGAGTCAATTGGATATCTATTCATCTCCCAGATTTTGATCCCAAGAAAATGAGGGTGCTTGATGCCTAATTTGAAAAATTATGTGTTGGTGTCAATCCTAGGACATAATAAGTCTTTATTTTCCATAAAAATATTTAAATATGTATCTGATTTAGAAATAAATTCATAGAGATAGCACAAGTAGTTAAGCCATCTAAAATTATTTAGAATACCATCTTACCAAGATTTATAGCTCAATATTAAGAAAAAAATAGTTGGATGAGATAAAATGCTTATGAACCACAATAATAATATCTTCAAATTAGTCAAGCAATAGAACAATCAAGAGATCAACAAGCAAATGAAAAATCATAAAAAATACCCCTAAAATTACTCAATCAAATAACCCCCTCCAAAAATGATTTGAAACTTCATATTTAATGCATTGAAGTTGCCACTTGAAAAAATATAAAGTGGTTTTGATCTCAATGCTTTTATAAATATTAAAATATGCTATAAGGTTAAAATTAATTTTTGAATAGAATAATTAAAAATTAATAAAACCACTACAAAATACGTGAGAAATCATGCAATTTTAAAAATTGCATAAAAAAGAACTCACATGGCCTTAGATAGAGCAAAAGAACACTCTAAAATAAAAATCACATAGAAACACCTTAATTTTTTTTGTAAATTCTAGAAAAAAATCTTTGAAAAGAAAGCTCATATGGTCATGTGATCAACCTTTGAAAATTAGCTGTTGAAACTAAAGCCTAATGGTGAAGGGGTTTGAGTGGGAGGAGAAATCTAATAATGTTAGCATGAAATCATGATCTTGAACTTACTGGAATTACCACCAAATGCATACAAAAAAAGCTAAAATTTGAGCTATCCCTATATTGCACACTTGTGTAGAGTGACACCAGCATACACCACTGACCAACTATTAACCATAATACTAGATAATATTTCATAAATTATCCTTTAATATAATCAAAAAGGAGAAAAATTCATTAAGGGCCTAAGGTAAAGTGTTCTAGTTCTAACCAAAAAGACAACAATCTATGGGTTTTTAGGTCTTCTGGATGTAATAACAAGCCTATATTTGACCTAAAATGCTTTAAATGATAACTACCCTCTATTTGGAAATTTCCTCCCAATTGAAAAATATCATGTTTGTTCTCTAATGTTCAGCTAGGATGAAAAATAGTCAAGTCTAAATTTATCATATGTTTTGATTACAAAGATGAGCTCATATTTACTCAACCAATATCTCAAACACACCTATAATATAAGGTCACAACTTAGAGGAATTCCTCTAAATCTAATATCTTTAACACACTTTAATAATTCTCTTGATCATTCAAGAATGCAAGAGAAGAGCATAATTAATTTTTCAAAAAACACAAGATCTAAATTCTAAATCTCCTTAGAAACTAACCAAAAGTTCTTAATCTCTAATACCATGTAAAATTTATCTATGGAGATAGCCACCCAAGATAACATTTTTTAATAAAATGCACAAAAAACTAATATATATATATATATATATATATATAAATGTTTACTACCAAGAAATGTGAATAAATAAATAATATCAAATAAAAAAGATATAATCACATATGTGCACATCACCAAAAATTTAAAATATAAGCCACATAAAACAAGTGCAAGTTACTAAATTATACCCAACTAAACAAATTTATCCTACTATAAATACATACAATAAAACAAAACAATTAACAAAACACCAAAAAACAATAATGAATAAACAATTAAAATCATTTCAGTGTCGTCCTTAATTAGAAACCATAGTGTTAGAGTCACTCAAATACTCAAGCTTCCATGATTGCTTGCAACAAAAACTTCCTTCTACAAGAGAGAAAATAAAGAGCATATATTTACAATAATGGATGCAAAATAATTATATTGATATAATTGATACTTATATAAATATGGGGATTTTTTTATACAAACATGGTCAAGAGATAGGATTAGACAAGATCATGATAAGTGTCTTGATCCTATGACATGGGACGACTAAATATAAGATCACATGATAGCTATGGAATTCTAGAAGGATTCCTAGTCTCCTAAGTAAAATTAACATGAAAATATGTGTGAATAGAACCTAACTAATAACTAGTTATATACTATGCCTTGTTCACACTACAAAGGGGAAATTGGTTAGTTAACACCCCTGTTCTCACCAACACCCCTCCTTAATTTCAAATTTGGGAGAAGTAAACAAATGAAATGATGCAAAAATACAAGGATGATGGATCTTGACTACTAGGCTATATTAAGCACCCATTTACAAAAGATATCTCATAAATGGAGGAAAGGAGAAAAAAAACATGAAAAAAACCCTTTCCAAAAGAGAGAATGAAAGAAAAAAATCATGTTCAATTTGATGGCACCTTCAAATTTTGCAAATTTGAAGTGTCTATGCCCTTTCAATGTGTTGACAAAGGTTAGGTCAACATACTGCTAAATCTACCCTGGAGCCCATCTTCGCCAATTAAATTTTTGCAACTCAGAGGTCATCTTGCAAATTCATATGGTAGAATTTTTTTTGGTACAAATAGTAGTATGCATGCTCAGTTTCACACTTCTTGGATGAGTTTTGATGGGAGCTATTTAATGCTTTTTTTGATTTCAACCAGACTAAATTTGGTGTTAGAGACAGTTGCAAACTTTACAATTCTGAAGGTAACACATTTCTTGTTTCAGTCAAAAATATCTTTAGTTCCATTTTCATAAAAAATGAATCCCATATGATGCATTATTTTATTGTTTTTCAGTTGCAACAAATACCTCCAACAAGCCCGTTTACAAAGGAGGTACCTAAATTTTGATTGCTGGGCGAAATCTGATTTAAAACCCATGTTTTAAATAATTGATTATGGATGCTCACAAGAAAATCTTGGCTCTAGGGGTTCCTGTTTGTGCACAATGAGTTTTTGCAATTTGGCCGGTAGGAGAAATTAAAATTTCCCCTATCTTCTAATGTTTTGATATACAATTTCTTTTAAAACATTTTATTATGCTTTAAATATTTGCAAAGAAAGTGCACATGAATTGAAAGAATTTAGGGAAAATTAAATATTTTCCAAACTTTATAAACTTTATTTCCCCACTAGCTCATTACAGTATTTATTGATGCCAAGAATGCTTGCGGGGAAGTGAGGAGAGGTGTGGGCAGCATATGGGAAGGATAAAATATTAAATATGGAATTTTATAAAAATTTAGCAATAAGGTTTATTTTCTTTCATCAATGCTTACCTACCATCCCACAAAAGGAAGAGAGGCCATTAGAGAATGCTTGTGGGGAGCGGGCAAGCATAGGAGTGAGTTTTGTTGGGCGTCAAAAGGTTTTAACAGATTTTAACATGCATTGGTAGGATTAAAAATGTGATTTCAACTTGCAAAAAGATGCCCAAAGCATTTCCCATGCCTAGACAACAATTTTAGTAATGTTTTATGCATCCTCTGGCTGCCTGCAAACTCAAAAACACCTAGAAATGTTTTCTCACGCCATGGCAATTGTTTTGCTGTTGTTTTGAGAGGTTTCATTACCCACCATTTCCAAGAGTGACATGCAACATCATGATGCTAAATTTTTGACATTTTTTCACTTTTCATATATGCAATGAACATCTCTTAGAGCTCAAAATGAAATATATGCTCACATTTTTGGGTTTTAAGCTATGTTTTAATGTCATTTTTGAGCCATAAACGGTGATTCTTGCTTTCCAAAAGGTTCCTAGACCTTTTCTCACACATGGGTAATGGGTTTGACCATGTTTTACCTATTGTTTGAGCACCAGTAAGCTGAAATGGCATGTGTAAAGTGCATAAATTGCTTAGCAACCAAAGAAATGTATGGATTTGCATTCTTAGATATAATGTGACTGGTTTTTTACTACCAAATGCCTAGGTTAAAATAAAGCTCAGTCTTTAGTTGAAGGTAAATTGAGATTGGTAAAAATAGGTGAAAGTGAGTCAGTTGCAGGCATAATGTACAAAGAGATGGATTGCAAATCAACTGTTTGAAATTTTTTCAAACTGTTTGCAGTATGAAACGAAACCTCTAGATCTCTAAAATGCATTATTAAAGGCTTGTTTTGAATACCATTAGTGAAGTTAATAGTATATGAATAAAATTTTGAACTACAGAGAAAATTTTTAACTGCTAGTAAGTGGGTTTTGACCTAGAAGTGAAAATTTTCACTTTCCAAGTAAAAATATAGTTGTAAATGCCTGTTTACAAGCAAGGTAAAAAGTTGCATGGGAATGCAAATGGAAAAGTAACAAAGGATATTTCAGTTGCAAGAATGAAGGAAAAAGAAGAGGGAAAAGAATATGTAAAGGGGCAATTTGTTGCAAATATGAAGGTTGAGTTTATGACATGTGCCAGTTTGAGATTCAATCTGTGATTTATTCTCTTCTATAAAATGTAATTTTTGTCTCTTTCTTTAGGAAATTGATTTTTTGCAACGCTCTTAGTTTTAGGTTTTGGCCATGAAAGAAGCTGTGTACTAAAATTATTGAATGATAATAGTGAAGATCCATATACTGTAAATCCATTTATTGTAATGCTCTTGTAACTTGAATGCACAAATATGAATGCATATTGTTATGTAATTATCTCCGATGTAACATCTTTTGAATTGAAATAACAAAGTTATTGAGGTTCTTCAAAAGCATTTATTTTTTGACTTATCTGTTTATTTGCTTTCCATTCAAGGAGTGGTGTAAATGCTTGCAAGTAGTTAATGAGGGTATTGTATTTTCAGGTGGATTGCTAAGTAAAATTTCATAACAGACTTAAGTAGACTTTTATGTCATAATGTGATAGAAGTTTGATGGCCATCAAGATTATGCTATAGTATTATGTTATGATGCATGATATGTGACTCTGTAGCCCAAGATAGGCAATGGTCTTGCATAATTGTTTTTCTCCATCCTTAGAAATAATCTTCAAATTCAAACAACCTTTTAATGCTTTAGTTTTATGTGTATTTTGTGTCTCAACTTCATGCCTGTAATGGAATGAGAATAAGGAGTGTGTCATTATTTGAGGAAACCATACACATCCTTGTTGTATTGTATGAAGTTTATCTGCTTTACAGTGTGTTGCACCATAGGTGAAATTGTAGTGCACTTCCTGATGAGGGCACAGCCCGAGACTTATAAAATAACCCACAAATAAGAGAATAATTTTATTATTCTGAAATGGGGCTTCTTACATGCAGAGGATCTCAAATCCTCAATTTTTACAACACATGCAAGTTACAGAAAGCTATAGAATCACCCTTTCGCAATATGCGAGTTTGTCCCCAAAAAGTTACCCAAAAATTAGAAACCCGCCCATAAATAGAGCTCCTCTTAAGTTTGGAGCCAAAACAACATTCAAATTTAAGTTTAGGAGGTTTGGCGCCAAAAAATTACAACTTGAAGTTCAAATTTCAAAATAACATTTGCAATTGTATCTTCTAAAAAGTGCGCCAACTTCCCGAGGCCATAACTTTTGATCCAGGACTCTGATTCGTGAACAGTTTGAACCGTTGGAAAGGTCTCGAAGTCAAGAACGCGCTTGAAATTTGTGACGCCAATTTTGGCAAGTTTCGAGGCTGATCCAAGAACTTTAAGTGCCTCAAATCTAACTCGAAAGATTTTCAGGTGCAAATTTGGGAAACTAAAACTGCAATATCTTTCAACCCAGTAATAGAAAATAAAAATCGTAAATTGAGAATTTTATTATAACGAAAAGGGTATCAAAAAATGTAAAAACATCTAAAAACTGAGAAACTTAAAATTTAACTATTTTTGGGTGATGCAAGATTGCCCTTACACCACTGGATGCTCCTGCATCACTTCCATTCTCATCGTGGATGTGTAGGCAGTCGACTTTGGAACTCAGAGGTGAAGGTAAAATAATAGGGATATTTAAAGGTATGTGCTAATAACGTTAAGCAGTTGATGTTGTATATTATGAATTTATGGTCTATGTGTGAAGGTGGGATAAGATTGACCCTATCATGAGCACTATGTGATTATCTTATCATGACTATAATGTGATTATCATATGACCGATCTTATCCTAATTTTTATATGAGTTGGTGAGGTTCTTACTGATGTGTTTGGGTGAAAGGGATAGTGTTGCATTACTCACTTGCGAGTACCCTGCGATGCTGTGATTCCCTTTTCACAGTGTGTCTGATTATATGTATATATGTATGCACAACTTTTTTTGTGTGTTGCAGGATGTAGGTACTAGGCATCGACTCCACCTGAATTAGCAGGTCTGAGTGTGCCTTAAACCTAATGGAACAGTTGATTGGAGATAGCACTTGGTCCCCTACACTATGCATCATCCTTAAAGAGGATGTGTATCCAGTCCGATACCTTGTCAATGTTGTCAGTTTTGTCTGTTGTCCGTTGGTATTGTTTGAGGTCTTGTTTTTCGACCCTGGTTAGGGTTTAGGTAATTGATTGGCATTCGATTTATTTAATTTAAAGTTGTTTGATAAATGCTTTTGGTTAATTGATGCATTAAAATAAATTGTTAAATAAAAAGGGTATGACTTTGATAAATAAATAAATATATAACCACAATTAATAATAAAATAAAATTATAATGTAATATTAAAATTAATAAATAATAATAAGGAAAATATTAATTCGGGTTAAATAATTGTTTATGAGGCGTGTGTAAATATTGGGTAAATGGTTTTACCCGTTTGTGTGAATTTGGGTTTCAAGTAAATTTTGATTGTAAATAAAATGCTTTTAATTAATTGATTAATGTGTTGCTTCGGGAAGACAATTTAATAAATTAAAAATTAACCTTAATTCGTTATCTGGTCAGTTGGAATTTCCTGTGCAACCATCATTTTTCCTTTTTCCTGTAAATGTTATTAGCTTTGGGGAGGATTTTTATTCGGTTTTTGGTTTTGGAAATGAAGACACTCTTTGATATGCTAATGGTTTCCATCGAGTTTCTTGAGTCTGTGTTCTCCTCTTTGGTGCAGTCGTTACACAAGTCTCTTCCTTGTACTTTCTATCATTTATCTGTTACATGTCTATTACGGGTACCTCATTTAAATGCATATTTTAGTATAATTTACCTAGAGAAATCGGCTGTACTAGTAAATGCTATTTATACGGTGCCTTCAAGGGAAATGGGGTTCTGCTTCTTTTATGTGATCTTACTTCACTTCCTCCCTTGTACTTATGCCATTAATATTAATTATTATAGTAAGTATTTTTTAGATCCTGCTAGCAACCTCATTTGTTGCTTTATGTTTTTATTACATTAGCAAACTCAGATTTCTCATTTTGTTTTTGTCCTCTTTCAATGAAGTAGTTTTAGATTTCTGTCTTGATGAGCAAACCTGAATTTAATAAATCGAAGCTTCCATACTAAATTCTTTCCAACTCAAGGCCATATAAGAGGCAATAAAGTAGTACACTTTCACAGGTCATTCATTCGAATATCATGCTTTGAGATGTTACTTAAGAAAGCTCACTGGTCTTGAAAAGAATCATACTCATGATAGAACATAAGTCGCAACATCTTTAGGATCAAACAAAAATAGGAGAATGGTGTTGCTGGAAATACACAACTGATATTCCTATGTTATCCATAGGCACCACCGGTTTAACTGTCATCTTAGTAATAGGGTGTAGGGCGTCCCCAAGATAGCCATCATGGGCTCACCTTCTCCTTCGACGTGTATCTTCCATTTTGGCATTGCTTCCTTCCTGCGCACTTTGGGTTTGGCTTGCACATTTTCTGCATTGAGATAGTTTTAATAATAGTTATTTGGTAATTCATTTGATGATGAGTATTAGGGTTTATTTTGATAAGATTTAGTAATATCAAAATATAGAGGTTCAATTAATGTAGATTAATTGATAATCTAATAGTATAGGTATATTTAAATAGTTTTATAATAATCACTATTTAATGCACTATTCATTTATTCGAATATATGCTTGGGATTTTGAATGAGCTGAAACTTTATAAATTTTGTTGAAGAGCATTTAATTTGTACTTTATGAAAGTGAAAGGTGCATCCATTGAGAATATCTTCATAATTTTTTTGATCAAATCAATTGCTAGTCACACACATTGATACAAACCTTGCTATACTTATCATGTGCATTTAACAAAGTACTCTTGACTTCATTTTTTTTATTTTTTGGATTGTGTTAAAATTTGAATTGTTTTCCAAATTTCATATAGTTTGGTGCAATAAAGTTGTCAACTACAATTTAGTGGAGGGACCTTCAAAGATTTTTTCTACATAGCCAATCATTTGGTTTTCCAACTTGGGGTTGCATGACAAGTATAAATTTTGATAATGCTATAGGATTCATTGATTCTTTGAAATAAGTCTTGTTTCTAAGATTTTATTTTTGTTGTTCATAGGTTGACATTGGATTCAAGAATTGGAATCAAGCGAAAACAATCGAAATTGAGCTAGAAAATTGAACATCAAAATTGAAGTTAATAAAGAATTTTTTAATGCTTAGAGCTTCCATTCTAGTGCTTTAATTTTCTGTTTTTAACCAACTTTCATATTTTTGGGGCTCTAAAATTAACATTTCAATCTTTGCTACAAAGGGCTTAAAATGAATCTTAGGATAAACTCACTAGATTTTGTTTGAGGCTAACAATTGAACAAGGAAAATTTCACATTTTATTTTGGTGTACTAAAAAGAACAAAATCATTGCTTTGTGGACTTAAAAAGAACATGTGCTACTCTGTTTTGTAATTGCTTACTCAAAGTAATACCATTGAAAATACATATGCACTTCTCTTGTGCCTCACGACGATCTTGAGAATCAAAAGGCTTTTTGGTGGTCTTAAGTTGGGTAAAGTAATTACCTCCACACTTCATTTTGGGATTAAAATTGAACACATTTTGCGACTGTGAGTGAAACATGTTGCGT
>VDFB02063891.1:0-49711 GCA_007258455.2 Sequoia sempervirens | reverse complement strand
CAGATTTATAAAGGTTTTTTACTTTTTTAAGGTAAGATAATATTCTATGATTTTAATTATTTTTTATATTATTTTAAAAATATTTTAGGTGCATTTTTATTATGTCTATTTTTTATTTTTATTATCTTATTTAAAATAATAAATCATTTTAAAAGAAATTATAAACTTTATGTTAAAGGGAACAGGGTTAGGTTCGTATATTTTATTTTTAATGTTTTAACTGTTTAAATTTTTCTATGGTTAGTATTTTTTCCTAAAAACTGTAATTTTAAAATGTACCAATCAATTTTTCATGATTGTAATTTAGTTTTAATTTTATGGGTTGTCTGTTAAAACTTAATAATAAATTTTAAAATTTATTAAATAATCTATAATCTATTTTTAATTTTATTTTAAATAAAATTTAAATGTTTTTTTATTTTGTATTTTGTATTTTGTGATTGATTTTGAAGGTTTGAACTTTGAAGCGGAATTATGTATCAATACGCTATGCAGTCTGCACTGGAGGCAGTAATCTCAAAATTAATAAGAAAAATTCATTTGTCAAAATTAATGTACACTCACTTTTATTTCTCTTGTTCACTCTCTATCCAATTAGGATGGCTTTAAATATTAAAAACTTTATAAAAAAACATCAATTATTTCTCCTTTTGAATTTTTTCTTTTTCTGTTTTTTGTGTTCCTGATATTCTCCCAAGAAATTGAAAACAGCGTTCTCTTTTGGTTTGTTGAGATATTCCTGAGAAAGATATTTGCTTTTATGGGTTGGAGTCTGGACTACCTTGTATCTGTCAGTAGGTAATTATTTTGAAATGCAGAGAAGAATTACACCACCACCAAACTGGAGGCTTTATCATGTCATTAGTTGGTCAGCTGTCCTGTTTTAAGTCGGGTGAATGAACTGATAGTGAAATGAAGACATTCCTAATGTTCATTTATCTCAAATTGCTCTAGTACTAGCATGGTATGAAAGCATTGCAGAGCACTTGTCTATTGCATCCTTTTCCAAGGGTATGCAATTACTTGAGAGTGGATGATCTGTAGTTAATGTAGAGAGTCCACTGAATAATCATCAAAATAGATCCTCTACTTCCTTAATGTAAATTAATTGCATAAATTGCTGTTCCATGTGTGGAATTATGGAAAAACAGTTCCCAAAAATGCAGTATGGATTTGAGAAGAGGAAGTCCCAAGTGTCCTTGTAATGGTTTGGGGTTCATGCTTGTTAGTTTGTCAATTTTTTTCCCCTGGGTTCAGTACAGCTGGGTTCTGCTGTACATATTATATATACATAAGTAATTTTTTTGATTTGTGAAGTGAGGGGTAAGGGTCCTCTCCCATAGTATACACACACACACATAAAATATCACATTTTGTTACTTCACCCTATTAATAGGGGAGAGTATATACATCTCGACGTACAAACTTAGATGCAAAAAATGGCCAAAGAGCAGGCTGAGTCTTATCAAAATTTGAGCATCATTAAGTATATATGCATAATATGAGGAGGAGGATTTGACATGTAAATTAGCATCTTCATCACCACTAAATGACTCTTATCATAAGGGTGTTAAGAATGTGCATCATAAACCAAATCATCATGAATCAAAGGGTCACCCACCTCATGATGGGAAGATAGCAAACAATCACCATGCTTCCCATTGAACATATGATCAATAGACACATATAAACAAAAGAAAATACTCATTCATTTGTTTGGATCAAACACAGTTTATATATTGCAAACAAGGATCTGTTACATCATAGTCTCTGCTTTTATATCATTAGCAGCATAGTAGGATCATTGGCTGTTTGTGATATGTTATATACCTGTAGTGTCACTGCTGAATTTAATACATTATTTACATAGTAGGATCTTACATTGGTGTAATACAAAACTTTGCCTGTAAGGCTGGCTATTTATACTATCAATCTTGTTTAAATTTCTTATTATAGAACTGCTGAAAGGCCTTAAATTCATTTCTGAAGGTCTGGTTTCTTGCTGGGATGTCTTCTAGTCTGGGCTGCCTTGATCTTGCATACTTCACTTCGTCTTCTTTTGTCTCTACCTTTTTTCCTTTTGCCATCCTTTTGAATTTGTCCTTTGAGATCTCCAAAGTCAGAGTGACCTGCACAGAGAGATTGTAAAATATGAGTCTTCTATAAGACTCAGTAAGCACCCTCGCTTTACCTTGAAACTTTTCTTCATTCCTAGCTTTCCAGATTAACCAAAGAATTTCAGTAGAAAGAATAAGCCAAAAAAGATTAGCATCGTTATCTAAACCATGAATTTTTCCAGTAATAATTTCATGTATTTTTATTTGCTCTATGCTTCCCCAACCTGAAAGATCATTACACACCATTAGCCAAATCTCCTTAGCAAATAGACAATAAAAAAAAATATGATCAATATTGTCTAGTTTCCTACAAAGATTGCAAATATCATTACTTACATTATGTGCAGACCAAGGTAATTTTTTTAGAAGAAAAAGCCACCTGAAACAAGCCTTTTTGGGCTCTAAGACCCGGTTCCAGTTCCATGTGAAGATTTTATTCCAGTTTTCGTTGCTGCTACAGCACTTGTTTGCATGTTTGGCAATCGGATAAGAGCTACATTGCAAGTTATACAACTTTTTTGGGTTCATATTGAAAAACTCAGTACCATCTTTCCATTTCAGATTGCTCATGTCTGTACAGTAGCTATGTTTACAGCAGTTAGAATCATTATTAACAAACATTATGTTCTCCATTGGGTTTGATGAAGTTCATAATCATATTTTAGAGTGGTCCAAAGGTTTAAGCGAACCTTCCTGGATAATGTCCTTGAAGGTGCAGATACCTTTCTTTGCCCATGACTTGGCAGAGCAGCCTTGGAGTAAGGCTAGAGATTTGTTTTTGTGAGATAAATTCCACCAAACCGACCTATTCACACAAAGCTTATTGTTATTAGTTATAAGGAGGGTCCTTGCCTGTTCCCAAGCCTTCCAAATCGTCCTGAAGATTATAGAGCCATTTGGTTGGCATGGGAAAGGTCTTATCAATGAGTCACAGAATGGCAAATTCTTCCACTTTTTTGCTTTTTTTGGAACAGCTTTTGCAATGTTATGCCTAATGAGGATTTTCCAAGGCTCATCACTTTGCATTGCTTTTAAGATCCACTTCACAGCTAATGCTATTCCTTGCTGCTTTAGGTCCTTCAACCCAAGGCCACCCACCTCTTTACTTCTTGTGAAGATTATAGTGCCATTTGGTTGGCATGGGAAAGGTCTTATCAGTGAGTCACAGAATGGCAAATTCTTCCACTTTTTTGCTTTTTTTGGAACAGCTTTTGCAATGTTATGCCTGATGAGGATTTTCCAAGGCTCATCACCTTGCATTGCTTTTAAGATCCACTTCACAGCTCATGCTATTCCTTGCTGCTTTAGGTCCTTCAACCCAAGGCCACCCACCTCTTTACTTCTTGTACACCAATCCCAGTTGACAACATGTTTTTTTTCGATCCTTTACGATCAGACCAGAGATAGTTCCTAATTTTCTTTTGAATTTCCTCAATTTGGCAGCAATTGAAAAGCCACACGGATGATTATAATACTCATTCATTCATACAATAGTATATCATATACATTTTATATTCACACTGCAAGCATAGATATACACATCACGTATGCTTGGGCAATTTACTCTTATACAGTCTCTTCCAATTTTCTATCCTATACATGTGTTTGGCTATATGTATGTTTTTACCTATATTCTAGAGTACTGGTCAGATATCTCTGACATATCTTTCACACTTACATCTATCTTTTCCTTGTTCTCTCCTATTCTTTGCACACATGCTCTCTCCACTCTTGTTCTCTATATCTCTATGTTCTATCTGTCATATATCTCCCACACTCATATAGGTTACATGCTCTTCTCTCCCACTTTTTCCTTCCTTATATAGACTCTTTATGCCTTTTCATGATGCCTTCCCATCATATCCTTTCATAATAATACTTAGTTATCTTTTTCCCACAAATTCACCTCTTTTTTTATGATTTTTATCCTTTTTATAGCTTATTTAGGCATGCTATGTTATATTTAAGGCTATTTAAGTGGTGTATAACCCATAAATATGTCCAAAAATGACTTTAATGTTATGTGCGACATTGCAAAACCACTTGTATTCTTTTGCTGAGTGCCTAATGCTCATAGGTGGTTCCACAAGGCCTCTAGTGTAGTGAGTAGTTTCAAACCTTTTCTTGTGTTTCTATTGGATGTTGAACTTCTTGTGCAATACCAAAAGACCCTTTCCGACAGGATAATATCATATGAGGTATTATAATGCTATTTGTGGTGCCCCTAGTATCTATCAATAAGATCTGTAACATAAACATGGATAGAGTCTAAAGACAATGAACTATGAGAATCCATGATGTAAAATGTATCGATGAAGCAAGGATCAAGGGTGGGTGTGAGAGATCAAGTATTACAAGCCCTAACCCTAATAAAGATAAGTCAATGATACACAAATACATGTGGATCTAAACCCTAATCAGATTTGATTTGATATAAATGCCATCTGAATATTAGATCTGAAAGCTCGAAGAAAGAAGGATAAACCCTAAGGTCAAAACCCTTGGTTGTGTAGGAATGTTGGGTTCACTATAGAATGTGAGGAAAATAAATGCTTTCTCTACAATTTACTTGAATAATTGATCAATATTAACAATGCCAAGGTTTTATAGTAGGGACTAATAAATAATATCGCAATGAGTATTGTAATTAATGCAAAAATTAAATAAATAAAAATAAATGTACTTAGCTCTAGGCTTGATGAAGGTTGTGGCAGATGTTAGAAATTAATTTTCCATGGTGCTAGAAAATAAGGCCTTGATAGACAATTGCATTAGAATTGGAAAATTAATTGGAATCTACTTTGACACAGGTTTGTGCTTGTGGAAGTGAACCTGACACATGGATCTAATTTGACTGAACAATGATGATTAAAATTTGGTCTTCTTGCCTTGTTGTACCTATATTTGAAGTGGGGTTGTGTGGAGATACACCATTTGGGAACTTGCTAGAAAAGGGTTTGTTCTCCTTTGGTCAAGCCCCTAGGTGGACAAAATTAACAATGATGAACAAAAAGCAAAGACAAGAGGTAAGCATGCAATACGTCTAGGATGATGATGCAATTGATAATGCAATTATGATGCATTATGGTGCTTTTATGTCAATGTGCTTGGATCTAGATCCTAGATGATAATAATGAATTAGGGCATGTCCTTAAAGACACCACCCTAGAAAAGGGTTTGTTCTCCTTTGGTCAAGCCCCTCGGTGGACCGAATTAACAACAATGAACAAAAATCAAGCAAACTTGTAGTATGACTAGGATGATTGTCATGACTCCCCAAACTTGCAACCATTAAAATGCAAATAAGTAAATAAAATAAAATAAACAACAATATAATTTATAAATGTCAATAATTTAATATTATTATAATATAATATTAAATATATATTAACATAAAAGCATAAAACTATAAATATATATATATATATATATTAAAGCAGATTGCTAGAGATAAAGGTGATCGCTTAAGCCTAGATTTAAAGCAGCAATGAATACCCAGGTATGCAACCTTATGTAATATAAGAATGAGCAGCGATGAATATATGGTTAATAGAGGCAACGAATATTATAAGTATCAGGCAGCAATCAGACCCAGACCAAGGCAGCGAATGGTGTATTTTTAAGGAGCAGTGATCAGAAGGCAGTAATTAAATCGTTTGATAGATTAAGGTGATAACTAAGACAACGATGGCTTTATAGAGCAGATTCATAAGACCATAAAATAAATAACAAAATATTAATAATTAAGGCAGCGTTCTGTTGGGGAAAAGATGTGACTCTTGGCAAGGGTCCTATTTATCAAGTGATGTGACTTGTCCTCTCAAAGGGAAGGTATACAAAGGAAGTCACAACATTTGCAAGAAAAAGGAGATAGAATGGAAAAAAAAAGGAAATATTTACATCAGCAGATCTAAAAGAGAAATATACAGATCTCAAAGGAGATATATGGAGACCAATGAAAAGGAATATAATTAGATCTAAACACAGACATATAGAAGAGTATTTCCGGAGCATTAAGGCAGACCGAAGCAATCAGAAGAGAATGAGTAACCTGCACTCAGAAAGGCAGCAGCCCTTAAGTATAGTAAAGGATTGATATCAAAGGAGAAGATGGTTCAATGAGGAATATATGGAGGCGGATGATAAATCAATAATCAGGGAAGTGTGTTTAATATATAAATTATATATATGATCATGCAATAGTAATTAGAAGTAATTATTAATATCCATATATGTATATAGAATATCTATATATGTTATATACGATTATGCAATAATGATGCTTGCAGCAATTATTAATCCTTATTAGTAATTATTCCTTTGAAACTAATCTGTTGTTTCTCTTTAAGCCATATCTTCTGAATATTGAGAATAGATCATTGATTAAGGAGAAAAAACACATACAGACCAGAAAAGAAAAGGAATCGGCGCAGTTCATCACAACAGATCACTATTACCATATATATTCTATATTCAGGTGTATTTTTTCTGCAATCATTATTTACATATGTATGCATATTGCCTATATGATAATAAGAATATTTAATAAATGATTTCTTGTGATAGAGTAGGTGATGTGCTTGACTGTCTGAAACCCATCTTGTAGGATGGGCTCGGGGTGGAGTGGTAGTTAGGCAAAGAGCCGATAGAGCCCACTTACGACCCCCGCTGAACTCCACAAGATGGAAAGTGTCTTTTGGGAGTTGAGGCCTTGATGGGGAAAGCAGATACAAATCGCCAAGGGGGAGGGTTGTGGTATTCACCCTCTTAGGCTTGGCATATGGCTTTGGGTGAACCCATCATGTCCCTTCTCCCAAATTCTTAATATGTTTGCATTGTTGATAATCTTACGTGTATTCATGTGAATACTTTGCATACCTTGTATTCAAGTGTATACTTTGTGGCTTACGTGTGTACCTTGTGACTTATGTGTATTCAAGTGTATACTTTGTGGCTTACATGTATTCAAGTGTATACCTTGTGACTTGCGTGTATTCAAGTGCATACTTTGTGACTTACGCGAATTCAAGTGTATACCTTATGACTTGCGTGTATTCAAGTTGTATACTTTGCAACGTATGTGTATTCATGTGAATACTTTGTGACTTCCGTGTATCCGTATGTATACTTCATGACTTGTGTATATTCATGACATACCTTGTGACTTATGTGTATCCAAGTGTCTACTTTGTGACTTACCTTGTGACTTATATTCATGTGTATACTTTGTGACCTACATGTATTCATGCGATTGTGTGTATACCTTTCATATACTTTGTGACTTCAAGTGTATACTTTGCAAATTACATGCTTTGTGACTTGCGTGCACTCATGTGTATACGTGTATTCATGCGACTTACGTATTTAAGTGTATACTTTACGACTTACATGTATTCATATGTATGCTTTGTGACTTCATGTATTCATGCTTATACTTCATGTATTATTTACATATATGCTTCATGCTTCTTGTGTATACTCTATGTATTATGTGTATTTGTGCTTCGTATTTATACTTCATGTATCATGTGTATCTATGTGTTGCTTCATCTATCTTCAACAAGATGTGTTCTTATGATTACTTTATGCTTAAAATTTATGGAAGTGTTAAAACTTGTTTGTCAAAATGCTTCTGGAGTGAGAAGCCCTAACAAATTAACTTATCTAAATTTAAATTATTATTAGTATGCTTGCAATAATGAAGAGTTGTAACTATTTGAAGTGAAGAGGTGTGAATCCCTCAAACTGGTGATATAAAAGGGGAGAGCATTTCATCCATGCCCTCATTTGAAGAATCCAATTAAGAATAGAGCCTTAAGTAAATTTGCAGGAGATTTAAATTAGGATATGTGAAAGGATGTAACTCCAAATATGAAAAGTTGTGACCCTTCAAATATGAAAGACTATAATTCCCCCGACAAGAAGGTATAAAAGGGGAACCTCCTCCTTGTAAAGAAACCATCAATAGGAAATAAGTCTAACAATCAACTGGGAAGTAAGGTATTGTTATCAAGGGTAAGTATAAAGGGTAGTGACTCCTTCAAGAAGTAAATATAAGGGATGAATCAATTCATAGACATTTGATAAGCATTCATCATTTATCTACCCCTCGAGAAATCAAGCAATCATCACTTGTCAAGAAATCAAGTTGTCAAAATATCAAAAGATTTCCCAAGCAAGAACATAATTGTTCTAATAAAAAGTAATTGGTACAATCAAGTCCATTCTAGGGAAAATCGGGATAGGGGACATTACAATGATGATGCAAACTGATAATGCAACTATGATGCATAATGATGTTCTTATGTGAATGTACTTAGATCTAGATCCTAGATGATAATAATGAATTAAGGCATGTCCTTAAATAGACCCACCCTAGCTTGCAATTTGAAATAATTCATGCCTTCAGTTTTCTTAGAACAACTAGTAGGAAAGGGGAACATAGGCCTGATTTATAATTTATATTTAAAGTTTGGTTTCAAATATGTGTGCATGGAAGTGACTAGGGTCAATTTCACACACAATTTGAACTAAGGTGATGAATGGTGGAGATGTAGGGTCGGATTTGGATCTTGGGGATGAGTGATGATGGAATAAGGCTAGGATAATTTGCTAACTCCCACACAAAAATATGCCAACTTGTACACTACTCAATGTGTAAAGGCCAGCCTAGTTGAAGTGGTCCCAAAACATAAGGGAAAAGGGCACAAGTATGCAATTTTCAATTACAAAATAAATAAATAATTAAAATAATTTATAATTCTATAAATAATAATATAAATATATTAAAGTTTTAATTAAATAAATAGAAATATAATTATAATATAAAATAAATAAGTAATAATAGAAAGAAATTAATTAGATATAATCTATAAGTAATAAATAAATAACATGACAAACTATGCATTACCTATTTTATCTACTTGACCACTCAAACGAGTCAAAGGCCATCAATCCCAATGTAACAAAAAATTGCATCTTTGGGTATTACGTCAAAGTGACATTGTTCCCCAACTTCTTTCAATTGCTTTATTATTTGCTTTGCATCTTTGGGTATTCAAAAATTTGCAAACATATTTTTGAGAGTAAAATTTATAGAGATTAATAGGGAAAATGGTTTTGGTGCACCTTGGGTACGTTTGTAGTGTACTTGGGTCATCCCAGAATGGTTCCCTTGGGAACTTGCCCCTAGACTTGTTTGGTTTGGGTATGTGAGTTGGTAGGGTGTATTCAACTACATTGCCTATAGACCTCATAAGCCTTGTATCAAACATCTTTTATGATGTGTTTGATAGTAGTCAATCTCGTTTTGCACACCCGATTTTGTTAGAGGCAAGTTTAGGTATAGTTGAACTAGTGGCATGTGTTTGACCCTAATTGAACCCCTCACTACTTCCATTTTTCTTTGTGAAGTTCAATAATTGAGTATTTACTATTTATATCCTTTAGTTTATCTTCCTTTGTTTTTGATAAGATTCACACATATAATAATGATAAGAAGATAATATAGAAGAGATATCACACACAAATCAAGAGATGTTTGTGGGCCAAGATGCACTAATATCTAATATGTAGAAATAGGATAAACCCTCAAGGAAGGGCCACATCATATAGTACTCCTTATGGAAGGAGCCACTCCATGCTATATCTCCAAGAGATCCCAAAACTCATAATATACTCTTCACATCCTTACAATGATATTCATTTCCTTTATATAGACCTCCTCCTAATAACATAATGGAAGGTTAAACCACTAAACCCATGTAGGCTTACTCATTACTTTACAGTTTACATAATAAATTAAACAAGTTGTCCACATGACACAATATAACTAAGGGATGTGTGCCACATGTCAGCATCTCCATCAACCTATATAAACTATAATATCATATTCCTAGGTACATAACATTTTCTTTTAATAATTAGTTTCAAAAACTTAGTTTAAGTGTCAATTTGCAAGAATGAGCCTTCAAAGCTCTTTAGCATAGGGATTAGCTTCAATTAGAACATTTAAGGGATCAAGTTAGCTAATTTAATTTAATTAACTTGACCATCAATGTTAGTGTTGGGGTTAGCTTCAAGGAAAACATTTAAGTGGCCAAGTTTGATAACTTAACTTAATTGACCTCTTTTTCAAATCAGTTGAAGAGTGGCATTGAAGACAAAAACATTTAGTTAGTAAATAGGTTGATGTAGAAGATGGGGCTCAATTAAGTGTTAAGGATATGTGTGATGCAAGTAGAGATTTGGGATGTGTGCTCAAGAGGCCATGTGGAACATGATGCCACAATGAGGAATGCTTTTTTAATAAGGTTATGGTGGTAGATACTACACCATGATGCAAACAAATGGGTGATGGGGTGTGGTACCTATTAGAGGACTAGGAAGCTTTTGAAGAGAAGTTTTATGCCCCTTTGGTCGTCCCAGTCCCAACAAATTATTGAAAGATTGGAATCTCAGTTTTGATGGTGCATTGAAAGTAAGCTGCATTGTTGCAAATACATTGTAGTGGTCTTACATGACTAAGTGGGTTGAGGCCAAAGAAAAAGTATCACTTAATTTATTTGTGAACATTTAGTCACTAGATTTGGTGTCAAATTCAGAATTTGTACTCTTTTTCTAGTTCATAGTGCTTGTGAGAAAATAGGCAAGTTGAGGCCACTAATAAAGTCTTGGTTTTTGTAATTCAAAAGTTTTTTAGGGTTGAATGTGTAGATTGGAAAGAGCACGTGTTGGTAATGCTAGGGGCATATTAGATGACCTACAAGGGGGACTGTGGGATAAGCACCCTTCTAATTAACTTACAATCAAGAGACAGTAGTGTACCAATGGAGTGCCTTGCTCACAATTTATTGGTCACCGTCGAGAATTTACTGGGGAAGAAGACAGCAGGAAGCATAGACTCTTGATCCATAACACAATTATTGCATAATGGCATAATGGGCAACAAAGTCATGTAGAGAAGGAAACCAAAATATTAGCATGAAAATACTTTTTTGCAAGGTGAATTTTAAGCACGGCTCTCTTGTTATAAAATACAATGGAATAAGAGAACGAGTGTTGATGAAATATATCTTGTAGAAATTTCCTGGAAATATCTGAAATATGACTTGTAGAATTTTCCTGCTATTCTGATTTCCCTTTTTTGTTTCTATTTTCTGATAGTGCAGATTTTTTTTTTAATCTTTTATTATGAATAAAATATTCATAACATGGTACAGCAGAATTATTTGAATTTAAATAATCCAAAAAATAAGTGTAGCATACACAAATTTTTTTAATTTAAATTGAAATAATATTTAAATTATTTTTCATACAATCTGGTAGTGCTGCATTCTAACTTTTTCCCTTGTTGCTGTTTGGGGCGGCTGGAGTAAATGCAACAGAATTTCCTTAGTGCTGTGCTAGACTTTGTTGATGAGTGGGCTGACTGAAAAAAACACAAGGAAATATTTCTGAATCCCAACGACCTCCTCTCATATGTGATCTTGAACAAGGAACTTTATTTTTGTCCTCCTCCATGTCACCCTTAGATTGGCGGCTAGTTTGCTCCCGAATCTTTAAGGAATAATGGTGGCGGCTAGCACTGAAGGATACATGACCACCCAAAATTCAAACAATTCCATTAATTCATAATTTCATATATGTCCTGCTCGCCAATCTCAAACTAAAGCTGTGATGGGGTTAGGGAAGGAGTGTGGTGAGAGTTTGAGGTAGTGCAACTATCTCATTTTACAAATAGAAATTTTTCAAACCCTTCCAAGACATGTGGCTGGTCAACCCAACGACCCAGTTCTTAAAGAAAAATATATATATTTTTTTATTTCTTCCTTTTCATCTATAATTCCGTATGGTTTGCTCTAGAAGAAATAGGTACAACCGCTTCTGATTTATTCAAAAACAATAAAACTTGTAAAATCAAATTAAAATATATATTTTTTATTTTGGATTTTCTCATAGATCTGTTGCAACCTATTAAAGCCAATAAATTCCATCTATGCCGATTTTGACCTCTACTTGAAGCCAACTCTAAGAAACTAGAAGATTTTCATCCTCCGATTCCTAAAGATTTGAGAGGGTTGTTGTCCTCAAGGAAAATTGTTGAACCAAAGCTTTGCACAAGGGTTTTTGAAAATTTGCAATGATAGATTGTCATGCCCCCAAAATCGCAAGCCAATAAATAAAATAAAATAATATATAAATACTAAAATAAATAAATAAACAAATATTAAAATATAAATATTAATGTTAATAATGTTATATGATATAACAATATATATACTAACATATTAATTAAGGCAGATTAGTATCGCCCAAACTGAAGGACTGATGTAAGGCAGCGCTTCATACACTAAAGAACAAAATAAGCAGCAATTATATTATATATGAAAGCAGCAACTATATTATGGAGGCAGCGATTATATTAGTTAAGGCTGCAATGAAAGGGTACATATTTATTTAGAGTTCTTACTTTGCCAATAGATGCATCCTTTCATGAATCACTGCCCCCCCCGCCAAAGGAAGTATAAAATATTTTTTGAGAAATAAGTTAGGAAAAGAAAGAAAGGAGAAAAGGGAAAGGATATGTAAATCTGGAAATATACTTCTGACTTCTGAGTATAACGGCAGAAATAAGGGAAATCATAGAGGAGAAAATAAATAAGGAAGGCTAATATCTTTGGAATGCAGCAGCAAACATAATCAGGAAAACTAAGGGAATATTTTCTGAGAGAAGAGGAGAGATATAATTTGCAGATCTAAGAGAAAGAGATATGGAGATCTTAAGGAGGCAGATGCAAGTTTGGAAGAGATAGAAGGAACATCAATAGAGGAAATAAAGCAACCAACTGGGAAAATCGATTGGATTAGTTATTTGTGCAAGACTATACATATATGGACTGAAAGTTTAAATACAATTATGAATGTATAAATAGAATATATCTATATCTATCTATCTATATATTCATGCAAAGGTAATTATTATAAATTGAAATCAATTAGAAATATATATATATGTAAAAAAATGTATATAGAAAATATATATAGATATATAATATATACGATTATGCAATAATGATGCTTGGAGCAATTATTGAGCCTTATAAGTAATTATGATGCTTTAATATATGTATGGAAAATAGATTCTTATTTATTGGATTCACACTAACGATATCCTCTGAGTGTGAAGAACATATCGTTGATTAAGGAGAAGAAACATTCAGAGTAGGAGACAAAGGAGAATCTGTCCAGTCATTTCAAGTGTTTCCTCTTTTCGCCTTTTGAAAATTTGCGGAAGGTTAAAAATTGCAAAAGTTCATTTTTAGGAGTTAGTCATTTTCTTGCATATGCAGGAGCGCTGAATTTTAGCACTCCTGCATATTCTTGGTTAACTGTCTTGCCTTAGCCATTTTCTTGCATATGTAGGAGCATTGAATTTTAGCACTCCTGCATATTCTTGGTTAACTGTCTTGCCTTAGCCATTTTCTTGCATATGTAGGAGCGCTGAATTTTAGCACTCCTGCATATTTTTGGGTGTGCCCTAGTCATTTTCTTTTACATGCAAGAGCGTTGAATTTTAGCACACCTGCATATTTTTGGTTAACTGTCTTGTGCCTTGGTCATTTTCTTTTTTGTGTGACAACATTTTCTTTTTTGTGCAGTGTCGCTGAATTTTAGCACACTTGCACATGCAGTGTCGGGAAAATTTTGAGATAGCATATTTTCATGCAGTGTCAGGGTTTTTCTTCACCTTTGCTTCTCAACCACTAAGTCACATGCAGTAGCTCAGAAATTCAGCGCCATTGCATCCAAGTTCCTAAATCACATGCAGTAGCTCAAAAATTCAACGCCATTGCATCCAAGTTCCTAAGTCACATGCAATAACTCAATTTTTCTCCGCTTGTGCATTTGACTGTCCTTCCCTCATGTAGTATCTCAGTTTTTCTGCCCCTCTGCATCTAAAGTGAAATACCCCATGTAGTAGCTCAAAATTTTTCCACCTTTACATCCAACATGCATTATCTCAAATTTTTTGAGCCATTACATCCAAAGTGTAATACCCCATGCAAGAGCTTAGCTTTTCTCCACCTTTGCATTTGAATTGCCAAAACACATGCAAAAGCTCAATTTTTTCCCACCAATGTATAAAACCCTGTTTTTTCTCTAACACTAGAAAATATGAATTTTTTGCAGCTACTCTTGCATGCCATTCCGATCTTTTGTGTCCAGATTCATGAGCGGTTTTCATCGATTTCTTGCTACTTCACAAATGTCTAATCCATCACCAAGCAAGAAAGCCATGAAATCAGTGTTCCACGGGGACGCGTCCCCCACAAAAATCCTTGCGTTTCCTAGAGGGGGACGTCTCAGAGACTTGGGGACTTGGGGGGGACGTCCCCCCATCAACCCACCACCAGCGCCACCATCCCACCACCAATGTCACTGTCTCCAAGATGCTACTAGGACTTTGAGGATGCTAGGGTGTCCTCAAGACATCTAGGGGACTCCTAGTTGTTTTCAAGATGTATAATTCTTATACTTATACATCTTTTTATAACTATTTTTTCAAGTACTATACATGTATTTCAGCACCCTATCGCCCTCTCGCCGCCGTCCCCCTGCCGCCCCCAAACTTAGACCCCCTGTCCCCGCGTCCCCGAAACGCGTCCCCTACCGTCCCCCCGTCCCCGTCCCCGAAACCCCGTGGAACACTGCATGAAATATAACTAGAAAGTTCTTCCCACCGCCACGGTTATTCAAGAATTTACATCAATGATGCAAAAGGAATTTGAAGATGAAGCTTTCTTAGTAGCTTCAATTGATAGATTGGTGGATATTCAACTCACATTGGATAACCTAAAAGTAGTTTTGGAAAGACACGGGAAAGCTTAAAATATCGTCAAGGATTTAATAACAAAAGTTCTTGCTATCTCCAAGCATACATCGGCTCCGAACGATGAAGAAGTTCGAGCAATACTAAAGGAATATGAAGATTTCTTGGAGAAGGATGGTAGAGAAAGTTGAATGTGCCTTGGTTTTCCTTAGTTTATTTTGCAGTATTTTTCATGTCTTATGTAATTAGTTTTCAGCATTTTACATGTCTTTTTCAGAAATGTAATTATATGTAAAAACAACACAAGTCCTAAATCAAATCGGACTGCGTTGTTGAATAAGTCAAATTAGTTATTGCTTTCCTCGATTAGCCCTCAACTCTCCTCTATATATATGAAGGAGTTTCTTTTGTAAAGGACCTTTTGATCTTTTGAAGCAAAACACTGCCCATTTTGAGAAGCATACTTGAATCTTTGTGTTGAATGTGCATATCGAAAATTGATCAATAAAAGAAGCGGATTTGTATCCAACCTTTGTTTTGGAGCATATTTGTTGTGTGTAAGATTGTACTTATGTCTCTCTTATCACATTATCTTGAAATTGGTTTATAAAAGTGGTGTGATATTTCATTGTTGAAGGGTATTCACATTTGATATTGATAGACTTTGAGCTACAATATTGTGTTCAGAGATTTATGTGCTTGTATATGAATTTGGTTAATTACTCGAAGTCTTTGAGCTGCGATTATTGGCTACGTTCTTGTGGATATTTGGTGTTGTTCATTGATAAGTCTTTGAGCTGCAACTTGCTACACTTGTTACCGTTTGAATCATCATGGAGAGTAACATAAGACTTTGTGCTTTTGTGGATTTTCTTGTTATCATCACTTGCTGGTATCATTCTAGGTATTCTTACGTCTTAACTGAATCGAATATTGGTCATTATTGCTCCAACTAGTGTTTTGTAGTTTGTTACATGATCAAGGGAATACTATTGTAATCTTGAAAAAGGAAACATCTATTCTGAAAGAAGAGAATATGATGATGGAAACACCCCTATGGATAGTTGTAGTGTACATAAGCATAGTTTAATTACTAGTTGTTTTAGTTAGCGATAAGAAGGGAGCCTCCCCTTTATGAGAGGAGAGATTAATTTCTCATCACAGCTGTGGCTGAAACTATCATTTTGTAATTGATAAAGGAATTACAAAATATTCACCCTACAAGGCCCAACTTTCTTACACCCATTTGTAACCTCCCACTCACCATATGCTTCTTTCTATTGTATGCCCAATATTCTGCCATTATGTATGACAATGCATCTTTTGCTCCCTATGCCATCTCTATGCTGTAGTGCTATCATCAACTCTTGCCATATGACCATAGCAAATTTCAATACTGTACGCCACTCACCAACTTGCCACACTGTATGGTCATGTGCGACATCACATGCTACTGTTATGACAAGCATAACCCTATAGTCTATTTTATTTATTTATTATTTTTCTTCAAAGCCTAACAACATCCAAGACCATCAATCTAGTTGCTATTATTCACCTAAACAGTCCATTATTTTCTTTCACAAGAACAAATACATGAAAAGCACAGTAATTTTTTTTCAAGGACCAATCTGGCAAAGCAAAATATTCAATAGCATACATAACCCTTTTTCTAGGGTTTGGGCAAAGTTCAAAGATTCAAGGGTCAAATGCAGGTTGTTAGAGGATTCACTATAAGAGTTTTAGTAAGTATTTTGTGGTTGAATATTCTAGGTTTACACTTATAGGTGTATTGATGGTAGAAAATGTAAAAACGCCAAGGTAGATGAAATTCATCTTTAGTCATGCAGCTAAAAGCATGGAAGACAGCCCTCGATAAAAATCTTGTCAAGTACAGCATTGCTTATTAGGGTCATGTAATTCCACAAGCCATAACTGTAACATCGAAGATGATTCAAACATCTTTGCAATTAAGTAGTGTTAGTGTGAAGTTGTTTGTGTAGAAGGGATCTAAAAAGAAAATATGGACGACATAAAACAAACATTTAAAGCAAATCGATGCCCAAACTTAAAAGTTGAAATTCTCAATTGGGAGAGTTTAACTGCCATTGAATCCATGGTGGCTGGCCAATAAAACTAAAGATCATGAACGTAAAGCCGCCCGACAATGGTATGGATAAAGTTCTCTAGATGCCATATTTTAGTGCCCATGATTTTAAACCTTACTTGTTATATATGGTTTTGAGCTTTTTGTAGGGATTGGTAATGGTGTCTTGTACACTGCATGGATTAGGAGGTCTGCATCATGTACACTGCAACAACTAGTGTTTTCAACCGGCTCTCT
This sequence comes from Sequoia sempervirens, assembly GCA_007258455.2. NCBI lineage: Eukaryota > Viridiplantae > Streptophyta > Pinopsida > Cupressales > Cupressaceae > Sequoia > Sequoia sempervirens. The sequence continues at coordinate 32,421 of VDFB02063891.1, read as the reverse complement.
TTTGGGCACTCAGTTCAAAAATGATTATGATGTTCATACTTTGTGGAGAAGATTTGACTAGTGCAGATTTGGCATAACGAGAGCCAAAGGCAATAGAAGATTTAAAAAGGAGTTTTTGGCCTCTAAAGGATGATGGTGAATCATGTATCTAATTTGTTGTTGGTTGGTTGGTGGCACTAGGGCTTCACATATTGCTGTTTGATTTGATTATATGGCCAGGTTATGATGGGGTGAAATCTTGAATTGGATTTGTGAATTGAAATTCCTTTCCCTAAAGGGGTTTTATAATACTCAACATACCATCAGACGTTTCCTAGATGCAACATATACATAGGCAATCTTGGATGGTAATATCAGTGTTACACTATCTATGACCCTGCCTAGGCATCTGTCTTTAGATGTAGAATTTGGAGACTTCATTAGCCAAAGGCAAGGGGCAAGATGAACACACAATAGATTGGGGTGATGTTGACTAGGGCAGCCAATTGACTTAGCCAATATTGCAGGTTGATATTGAGGAAGTAGGTTTTGATGATGTGTATGTTGTGAATTATGACGAGTTTTATTGACATTGACAAAGATCAGGATGAGTTGGAGGTCAATAGTATTCTTGGCTTCTCAAGATCATCTTCATCCTTTGTAAAAATTTCAGAGCAACCCATCACGATTATATTTGTTACTTCTGTAGAGTTTGTAGTGGTCATCCCTTCACACCACAGTAACAGTGAATACCAGATTTAGAAGTGGCTAAGTCAATGGACTGCACTAGTCAACATCGCCCTGGACATTCCTCTTGACAGTCAACACAACCTTTTTCTTTCATTGGCTGCCTATTTGACTATATCACCATAACCTATGATATTGTCTTTTTCTAGGATTAGCAGTTGGAATGTGAGGCAACATGATAGCCATTGCAGGAACAGAATGTTCTGATGGAAGAAGTGTTCAAACACTTTTGGAGTCCCTTCACAAGCAGGAACTAGTGACTCTTCAACTTCTATCAGGGAGTGTATATAGTACTCATTTTCTTCTCCTGGACAAAGCTGTATATGGTTGACACAGTGAGACATGTAGACTTGTTTGTCTGGCATGCTTATGCTCCCTTTATTTTGAATGTGTTGGCCCCATGGTTGTTGTTGCACCAAAAGGTCGACCTATTAATGCTCAATACAACTGCCAGAGTTAACGGATCCACGAGAGGCGGTTAGTCCATGTCACAAACACTGAGGGGAGCGCTGACCATTTGCCAACAATCTCCCCCTCAGCGTTACCCGAGGGGATTCGAACCCAGCACCTTTGGCTCTGATACCAATTGTTGGCCCCACGGTTGCCGTTGCACCAAAAGGTTGACCTGTTAATGCCCTATACAACCGCTAGAGTCAATGGATCCATGGGAGGCGGTTAGTCCATGTCATGAACCCCGAGGGGAGCGCTGACCATTTGCCAACAAAATGAAGCAGTTTGGATCTATAAGTTTTTAGAGGAACAGTGCCATTTAGAGTGAGTTTGTGTATTTGTGAATTGTGGCTGTCCTGAGCTGGGCACCCCTAAGATATCTTAGTAGTGGTTACCAACCAGGTCTTATCTTGCTAATGCTTCTTTTATCTCCCATTTATTTGAGGCCATGCATTCTATTTAGCATCATTTCACTGTCAATGTTTGATCTTACAAACAGATTTGTGTGAGTAGGGCCCGACTTACAGCTAAGGAGGCTCAAGTCTCTCTTGTCAATGAGGCTTTGCATGTTTATTTGAAAAGTGCAATGGATCAGCTTCTAGCAGTAACTTTTTTGTTCAGATACAGCTCACTAAGTTCCAAGCCAAGAAGGCTGTTGAGTGGGATGGTTGACTTAGTTGAGGGCTAGGTTGGCTGAGAATCGAGATTGAGAGGAAAGAGTTAGAGCATGACCACTGTAGGGATAAACTATAAGAGGCTGTGCATATGGTCAAATGTTCCAAAGAAGATTGTAGCGGAGTACCATTTAAAGCAACACATAGAGGAGGTGTACACCCTTTGAGCTGCAATGTAGGAGCTGGAGCTGATGTACCTCCAAGGATGTCTTCGTCAACTTCTTGATTTTGTCTCTCCTTTTTCGTCAGAGCAAGACCACTTTATGGGAAAACTATAGGAAGGTGCACATCTGGTCAAATGTTCTATAGAATGGAAGATTAAAGTGAAACACCATCTAAAGCAACCAATGGAGGAAAATTATGCCTTTTGAACTTCAGTGAAGCAGCTGAAATCCAGTGGGGCTGCTTCTTTGGGTAGAGCTGAAGCATATGTACCTCCAAGGACATCTTTAACCCTTGATTTTGTCTCTTTTTTTGTCATTTTTGTACATGGGTTGTGTGATGGGACACTCCGAATTAGTTCTGGAGGGGAATAAATGTAGACTATTATCATATTCTGTTCACATTAATAAATTTGCTGCTGATTTGGTATATTAATATTTGTGTACCTCAAGTTGTAGGTTATGAATGTTTACACCAACAGTTATGTCTTAAGTCTTAAATGACAACTGTTGGTCCTATAAATAGCATGTCCAATGTCTGATAAGGGGTCTTCCATGCACCAAATAAGTGTTGTACTGAACACTACCTATGCAATAAAACATTGATCTTTATATTCTTTGTATGTTCATTGTTCATGATCTGTGATTTCAATTATAATTCCGTACTACAACTAGTAGTTTGGCTGTGTAGTAATTCACATCAAGCGGTGGTCTCTTGTGCTTAAATGAACAGGGTATTGTTATGATTCTGTGAATATTATCCAGTCTGAAATGTTGAAATTTTGGTAGTCTGGTTATTTTTTCCCTGTTTCGAAAAACATACTTATTTTTAATCTCTGTGATAGTTAAAAAGTTCTGCCAGAAGGTTCTATTCCTAATTTATCGTGTATGTTGGTTTGTGTTTGGTATATGTCATTTATGTAACAGGATCTGGTGCTTCGGAATCTGGATTACATCCTCACAATATCTCCAGCAGCCTTGGCTAATGTAAGTACAGAGTTGTTATCTAAATTAGAAAGCTCTTTGGACTCCAAGTCTTCTGAACCTTGGAGTTACCGTTGCCTTCCAACTCCAACAGCAACATTTCCCGCTGTTATTGACAGTGAGGAAGATGATAATATTGAGTTTTCTCGGTTACGTAACCTTGCTTCTCCAGATATCACTGATCTGGCAACAGGTGAGAGAAGATCTGGTGAGGGGTTTTTACAGCAGAGTAGTGCATCTGATATAGCCTTGGCAAAACAGATGAGAGCAATAAGGAAGAAACTTCAGCAGATAGAGATGCTTGAGATGAAACAGAGAAATGGTCATTCTCTTGATCACCAGCAACAAGCAAAACTGCAGACCAAATCTTCACTTGAAATTGCTCTTCACAACCTTGAATCTGGAATAACAGTTGGACATGATGAAGAACCAAAGTTACCATCAATCAAAGCCAATTCATTGGATGATAAGTCCATAGTGCGAAATGGATTGGGAAGCCATCGGCACAAGGGCAAGAAAAAAAACAACAAATTTCAGCAGGGACAGATTGAACATTTATCCGAGACTTCAAAGAGTGATGAGCTGAATAAAGCTGGTCTCAAGGGAAAACAAGATGAATTACACTCCCAGAAGGGTTTTGACAATGATCAGAGCGGTTTTTATAACGAAGAAGAGGTAACTGTAATAAATACTTTTGGAAATTTCTTTATTCTCTTGAACCACATGTATTTCATTATATTTTTTAACTCTTTTTCTTTGTCTTTACATGACATTCTATTTTTAGCTATTTATCTAATTACAAGTACACTGTTAAATATTATTTAGGTTGGCAGTACAATTAATAATATGTATTGGATCAGGAGCATATAATAATTGGAGTTCCAAACCTTTCATCTTCAATTCAGAAAGCAAACCAGGTAGCCTCCAGCAGTCATGGTTCAGACAAGAAAGCAAGAGTAGAAACATTCCATGTCCGTGATTCTGAGTTAAAGGTGACACCAAAGAGTAACCAATTACTACAGAAGTCCTCAAAAAAGAAATCAAAGAAAGGTGGTTTGTCTGTTTTTCTGAGTGGAGCTTTGGATGAAGCACCCAGAGTTCCTGAGGCGGCACTAGTTCCACCCAAGGTAGAGGGCCCAGCGTGGGGTGGAGCAAAGATAACTAAGGGCCCTGTGTCTCTTCTTGAAATTCAGAATCAACAAATAGTTGAAACAAATATACCATCATCACCAGAACATAATAAGAGTTCTTCAAAATGTTTATCAAAAGATAAACATTCCGATCGCAAAGTAATGAGGAGATCTAGAGGCTTAGCTGAAGCATATGAAATGGATGTAGATGAGATTGAAACGAATCACATCCATATTCCAACATATCAACTAATACGACCATCAGCTCCAATAGCTGTTAACCAAGGGAAGGGAACAGGTGCTTCGGATACAGAAAAAAGCACTCCACCTTGGTCAGGCACCTCTCCTTTAATGTCAAGGTCTTCGTTAAGGGAGATTCAAATGCAACAGGTATAAGATGGCATTTCATTTCCAAATATTGATTAACTAAAGTCAGCTATGTATTGCAGTAAAATTCAAAATTGTAGTTATTAAGTAGTGGAAATTTTGCAGGTCAAACGTCAGAGTCCAAAACCCAAGAATCTGAGTGTGGTAGGAGGCTCTGGTGTCACAGTAGATCATGGTCTGAATGCTGTTACAGATAGTCCCAACCGCTGGTTTAAACCAGAAGTTAGTAGCCCCTCATCAATTCGCAGCATCCAAATAGAAGAAAAGGCTATGAAAGAACTGAGACGTTTTTACAAAAATGTGAAGCTAGTAAAGGAAATCCCATAATATTCAGTTCAGAGAATGTAATATACTGTTGTTCTTTGTGCTAGTTTCTAGCATAAATGTAATTCAATCGCCATCATCTCAAAAAGAATGTACACATTGTATCATTGTAAAGATGGCCATGTGAATAAGAACCGTGGGGTTCAATTCCCAATTTCTCTATGCTGCAGTGCTTTGAAGATACTCTTCTATAACCACAACTAATCTGGAATCTAACAACAGCAGATGGAGTAAATGAATTGTTAGGCAAACAGGTTTTATGATTTGTTGTTCTATATAACTGAAATTAAAATTAACTTGTACAGCAATTATTAATGGTAACTAAGAATTGTATCAAGGATCACTTTAAGAAAGAAAAATGTACCAACTCTAATCAAAATAGAGTAATTGATTGAACTAGATTCTTACCAGAATAGGATGAGCGTAGAGGACTGAAATAAGTGCAGTTAGTGATTAGAAGTGAGACATGCAACCACCTTTCTCGTTGACTGTCATCAGTCATGCAAATGTTGATGCAATCACGTACATTGAGATTCTTTTATGGGTATATACATCTCGAAACCTTTAGCTTGTTGATAACAAGCAATCACACCCAAACGTAGAAGATGTATGCTAATAGGCAGCCATAGAAAAAATTGGAACTGAAGGATGAGACAAGGAGAATGGGAAAATGATAGGCATCACTGTGCAATGGTGGAAGTAATGGTGTAACAAAAGTGAAAGTTAAGACAAAATGCACATGGTACAATTGTAATGTGTTCCTTTCAAAGCCTATGTCAAGTGGATTTGAAGTACAAGGGCTGGAAGTAAATTAAAAAAAATGTGAACACAAAGATCTACCAGTGTGAATTGCTAGGAGAAGAATGCAAGAGATTGCATGCAGCTGATGTGCAAAGTGGAAATTACCACTAGATTTCAAAATTTTTTTTTGCTAATGATGATTTTGGATGGAAGCAGTCCTTAGCGCATTCTTTGATTTTGACAAACGCACTATATTTTTATGTTAGAATATTGTTGACATGACAAGCTGGGGAGTTGTGAAGAACATGAAGGGGCCTGAATATTGATATCATAGTAAAGGTTAAACCCTTGTTTCCCTTCGCCATATAAGGCTTGTGATTTATGAATGGTGAAGCTGTTTACTCACTAGGTGTTACGACGTACTACGAGAGTAAACTAAGTTATTCATAGAACATAGATGCACACAACATATTCAAGAACAAATGATGCATGAAATAAGGATTTGCTTTTATTCATTTATAGTAGAATGCCAACATTACAATAGAATCGATGTCAATAGTACTATCATGATATTCCCGATTACAAAGACTCCCGTATATATAGTCATTGACGGTTGGTTGAGAACCCAACCATCGTGACGCTTCGTAACAATTGATCTACCACTAATCGAGACTTAATTACCCGAGCACATATGACATTTATTACATGAAATATTTGCATTATAGCTATAGTTTTATTAAACATAGTGAACTACAGCTGACTGCGACCGACTACTACTACCCGACTATGACTAAGATATGATCATCTACATCATCCCCCCCACAAAAGAAGTCGTCTTCCAGACGATATGACAAGCAAAAGGGGAATGATACTACACATGATGCTATTGAGAAGGGGGGAAGTGAGGACATCCTTAGATGAATTGATGAAGTCGGGATAGTCATAAGAGATCGTAGCTCCCTCAAGCGCCTCACCTCCTCTATACGCACACAGAGATGGTGGTCGGCCACTATTTCTTATTCCCTAGCGGCCTTGACCATGCAAGCCGCTTCCATCAATTGGCTCTTGTCTTTATCTACCTCTGTGCTCCTTGCCGCTAGTTCCTCCAACTCCTTCACCCGCTACTCCATCATTTGTACCTTTTGTCGTGCCTCTTCCTCTACGGCAGTCACCTTGGCTTCCAAGGTCAACGTGTGGGCTTCCTCAACATTGGCAAGCTGGGTTTGCTCGGCCAACTGTGTTTGAAGATTTTGCATGCTTTCTGTCGACTCCTCTTTTACCTTCTGCAACATCCAAAATGCCTCCACTTTCCTTGCCACTGGGACTTCCGTCGATAATATTTGACGCTTCACTGCATAAAAGATGTCGCGGAAGGCTAACTCAATGTTGTAGAGGCCTTCCAAAACTCAGGCATCCCTCCTTGCCATCCTTGGCAGTACACTACGCCAACGCCTGCGCCAACGCCAAGCTCTGAGCATTGATAGAGTCTCCTCTGTTGGCCAACCCTAATTGGTAAAACTATGGGCGAACTCCGACTCACACCCCATCTGCACAAATCCACGAATCCATTGTACCTCCCATGCTACTAGCGGAGACCAACCCACCCTGAGCTCCTTGGAGATCTCTACCACTTGCACCATCAGTTGTCCCATGTGTTGGAGTTCCTCGACGTACCATTGCACTGTTCCCAAGGGGTCCCATGGGTCCGACTGTGACATCTCCACAACCAATCCTCTGGACTCACTAGACGCATCCTCCTCTTCGCCAGATGCTAGCCGTGACCCCTCGACTGCCATGGGGGGCTCCATGTCCATCAACGACGGTCCCCCACTCTCCTACACTGCTGCTACGGGCTCAACCTTTCCTATCGCCACTTGTGGCGTCTCTTGGTATGCTGCCTCCTCTTTTGCCACTGTGTCAATAAAGCTCTACTGTGTTTGGAGGAGTGGGCCTCCCTGGTTCGGGCCCTTTGCCAAAATCTTTGAAGGGCTTGGCAACTCTGAGACTTCAAGTGTCATACCAACTGACCCCAACCAATCGTCGATTTGCGCCTTCCCTAGCGCTCCTGGCGGTGCAACAAAGGACACTAGTGATTCGACCGATGTCGCGATTGTGACCGACTCCTGTGTTGTGACCATTCCCCACGTGGTCACTGGTCTAGTAGTTGCCCCTGGTGCCAAGGCTGGCATTGGGGATGTGGTTGGCGGTATTGACATTGGCGTGCTTGGCAGTGTGGCTGGCGTCGATGCAACTGGCGGTATAGCAACCAATGCCCACCTTGGCGATATACTTGGCACAAAGGCTGCCACTCTAAGTGTCCTTCCTACGCCAATTAGTGATGCAGGGAGGGTGAATGTCACAGTTGGTTGTGTGCTCCTTATTCTGACTAGCGGTGCTAGGAGGGTGAATGTTGCTGGCTGAAATAGTGGTACCCCCTCTACCTCCGTCTCAACATTGATTGCCAACGACACTTTTTCATCCATCAATGAACTAGTGGCCGATGTGGAAGAAGATAAGTCTATTGGCTCTTCTTCATCCTCTTCACCACTCTTAGTCGATACTTCCTTTTACACCGATGCCTCTCTTTCCTTTCATTTCCTTCTCGGCCGTGCAGATTCCTTGCCAACCTGTTTAAGCTCCAACTCTGTCCAATAGAATGCCATCAACAACCCTGGATCCAAATGTGTCAATCGTTGGAGTCTTCCCCATTTGTCTGTTGGAAGGTCTTGCTCTTCAGTACCAACTTCCGTCATTCTACCAGTGGCATGTCCTTTGGGAACAATGATGTTGATAGGTACTCCCCAATCTTCTCGTACCACGGGGGTAGTGCCGCTATTTGAAATAGATGTGCATCAGGAAAGTCTTCATTTATGCCGTCGGGTGGTTTGTCGGACCGTAGTCTTGACAGTTGGTCCACAATGACATGGCTCTTCCCTGATTGTACAATGATGGTGAATGTAAACTCTTGCAAAAGTAGCAACCATTGGCTTACCCTCCCTTGGATGATCGACTTGTTCACCAGGTACATCAGTGCTTGATGATCTACATAAAATGTGAGGGGGTCGCCAGTAGGTAGTGCTTGAACTTCTGTACTTGTACACCATTCCCAAGGCTTCCCTTTTCGTCGTATTTTAGTTTTTCTCCGCTCTGGACAATAGCTGACTGGCGAAGTACACCGGATGGTCTAATCCTTGAATGCCCACCTGTGCAAGTGTTGCTCTGATTGCAAAGTTCGAAGCATCCACGTGCACGTGAAACTCCTTGTCCCAATCCGAGTACGCCAGGATTGGTGAACTAATCAACTGTACCTTTAGTTCCTTGAAGGCTGCTTCTTGTGCTTCAGTCCACTTGAACGGTTGCCCCTTCCTCGTGAGTATGTCCAATGGATACGATATCTGGGCAAAGTTCTTTATGAACCATCTATAATATTCGACGTGACCGAGGAATGACTGCACTCTTGTGACGTTCTAAGGTGTTTCCATTCGCACGATCACTTGGATTTTCTTGGATCAGTCTTCAATCCCACCTTATAGACTATGTCTGAACAATTTCCCTTGTGGTACCATGAACCTACACTTCTTGGGGTTGAGTGCCAACCGAGTTGCTCTACAATGCTCCATGCATTCCTAAAGGGCCTTCAGATTTGTTTGTTCATTGCTAAAAATGGACCAATCATCCAAGAATGCTTTGAAATTCCCTACGAACATCTTATCAAATATATGTAGAATTATCCTCTAGAATGTTGTTTGGGCATTGCACAAACCAAATGGCATCTGGTTGTATGCATACACTTCGTCTTCAACAACGAACATTGTTTTGAGTTTGTCCTTCTCAGCTATGCTTATTTGATTGTACCTTGAAAACCCATCGAGGAATGAGTAAATCTCGTGACCCGCTACTTCCTCCAATATTGAATCGATGAATGGGATCAGGAGGGATCTTTTATCATCACTGCGTTGAGACTTTAGAAGTCTACGCATATACGGATCTACTCCGATTCCTTCTTCAGTGATATCACGATTGGTGACACCCAGTCACTCACTTCTACCTTGAATATGATTCTAGCCTCGAGCATCTTTTCAATTCCTTGTTGTACCTTCGCTGCGTAGTTTTTGTTCATCTGGTACAGTCTCTTCCATACGGGTTGTGCTCTTGGTACTAGTAGGATTCTATGTACGCTCAACTTCGGAGGTACGCCCTTCAAGTCCTTGTACGTCCATGCGAAGGCATCCTTGTACTCCATGAAAATCTTGAATGTGGCTACTTTTAGTACGGGGTTCCAGTCATCTCCCACTAGGATTGTACGGGGATTGTCTTCTTCCTTGATGTTAACCTTGTTTATGTTTGGTTAACCTTCTTTATGTGTTGGTGTGTCATCTACTCTGGCCACTCCTTTATATTCTCTGTACTCCGGAGGGAACGTCTGGATTGTTAATGCTTTGTCTTCTCCTGTCCCTTCATCTTTGACTTGTAGCATATTGCAGTCTTGTTGGAAAACTTCATAGTCTTCCATCTGCCAGTGGAATAGTTCATTTAATGAATTTGTCTCATCTTCTGAGCATTCATGGAGGTCTAGAATGCCTTCATCATTTGGCTCTATGCTTCCTCCTTCCTCCATTCTACCTCTCTCTAATTTTGAATCTGACGATGCCAATTCTTCACTGACTGCTTGATTCCTCAGGTTGATCACATACTTCTTCCTGTTGCTCTCTATGGACAACGTATTTCTTTTCCAATTGTGATTTGCTCTGGCTGCCACCAACCACCCTCTTCCAAGCAACACATCGTACACCTTTCTTTGTAGTGGGATGACTACGAAGTTCAACAGGGACAACTGTGTCCTGATTATTACCTTCTGCACCATCAATGTTCCCAACGGTTTGATGTCGTGTTGATCAACACCCACGAGTTGGAATGTTGGTGGCCAGAGTGTCGGCTTCTTGAGACTCATCCATGTGTCTTTGGGTAGTATGTTTACTCCCGATCCTCCATCGACAATAGTGTTTGTCAGGGCTTTCCCTCTGATCTCTATTTGTATGACCGCTAGCATCTTGCCGATGTTCGCCATCAACAGTATTGGGTCGATGGTTTGTTCGCCGTACGGTGGTGGTTTTGGTACCAATTCTTTCCTTCAGAGGTATTTGGTTTCTTCAGAGGTGTTTTATGTTCTTTTGTCATCGCCAGTTCCCTTTTTGCTTTTGCTTCCTTCATTCTTTGCTTTTTCGTACGTGGATTTGGGTAGGTGGCATGTCTTGTAGTGTCATACTGGATCTTCTGACCTGTCTCGTGATCTTTGGCAACTTCTGCCTCTCAGCTGGCGGAGTTACCATCCTTCCCCGAATTGTGTGTTAGACTTGACTAGACTGGTTCTCCCACAACGTCCCGGTGCGTCACTTGCACTCTCGGCCATGTACGAGTCCCCCCTACGTCCTTTGTCATCGTCCTCTATACCTCGAGTCTCTTTGGGTTCGTTTTAGTACTCCCTCTAACCTGGGGTCTTAGGCTTTGTTTCCAGCCCTTAGCCCTTCATTGTCGTCTGATATGGACAACTCCCGAATGCGTTGGATACTGCTCTCGAGCTCTTCACTTAGTTTATTTTCATTTTCATTACTCTTGTATCTTTCTCTACTTGCTACGTACGGTGTCCTGAAGGGTCCTTCGTCCCTTTCGTCAACAAGGTTTTGGTGTGCTCTTGTGATAGATTGGTTTATTTCATCAAGGTTTTGGTGTGCTCTTGGAATAGATTAGTTTATTTCATTTATATCTTCATTGATTTCTTTGTCAATTTGCTTTAACCTTCGCCATCAGTTTTCTTGCTCTTGTAACTTGAGTGATCGTCGTACCTTTTCTTCCAGTGTTTCTTGCCTGATTGGTACTCGGTTCCTGTCCTTATTAGGCTGTACGAGCATTAAATGTGCATCGTACTATCATTAGTTGTCAGGAGTATTTCTTCAACTAGTATCTGTTCCTCCTCCTGCTTGGTTCTCTCCTCGTACTGTTGCAATATCTATTGCCTTCGGCATTCCTGGTTGCTCTCCGCCCGAAGATCCTACAAGATGATGAAATGGCAAGCCAACAGCCTTGGCAGTCAATTGAGGAGATGATCGACCTCGTTGTTAACTTGCAATCTGTCCCAGATGGCTAACTGAGGGATCTCTCACCTGAGAGCTTCCCTCTATACGTGATTTCTTAACGATATGTCCCATAGGTTCACCAAATCTTGTGTCAAGTCGTCTTCTCGTTCTTTGTTTGTTTGTATGGGCTCCTCTGTTGGTTGACCCATCACGACGCCATTTCTACTATCGAGTGATTTCCCTACGTTCACTTAAGCAACGACGCCAAATGTTTACACACTGGATGTTATGATGTACTACGAGAATAAACTAAGTTATTCACAGAACATAGATACACACAACATATTCAAGAACACATGATGCATGAAATAAGGATTTGTTTTTATTCATTTATAGCAAAATACCAACATTACAATAGAATAGATGTCAATAGTACTATCATGATATTCCTGATTACAAAGACTCTCGTACATATAGCCATTAACGGTAGGTTGAGAACCCATCCGTTGTGACGCTTCGTACCAACCGATCTACCACTAATCAGGACTTAATTATCCAAGCACATATGAAATTTATTACATGAAATATTTGCATTATAACTATAGTTTAATAAAACTATAGTAAACTACGATCGACTACGGTTGACTACTAGTACCCGACTACGACTAAAATATGATCATCTACAAAAGCTAAGATCATCATAAGTGGAGCTTTCTAGACTCCCATGCGGAACAAGGACAATTGACAACATAAATAGCTGGCCTTGTAAAAAACATTACTCACATGGATCAATATTAGATAAGTTCCTCATGTGATTTATGTTTTACGTTTGCTGCAAACATTTTTGGCTCTCTTGCTAATATGGGGGGGTGTTCTACTCAACTTCCAGAGCACTCAACCACATAAAGTAGAGTCTTATTGCAGTTGTACTTAAAACCTTTTCTTAACAAACTCATTATTTGTTAGATTGATATTTTCAAGAGATAAATTTCCTTGACCCGATGCTTTTGACTTTAATTATTGAAAACACTAATGCCATTGTCACGGACAGTCTTTTTTAGTTAGATGCTATCTTGACAATCCATCATTCAAGAAAATGGGATTAACACCTAAATTCCTAGGAATTCACAATTTTTTTAATTCTCTCTCCCTACTTGACAAAAGTTAACTTACAATTCCATATGTGCACGTAAGCTTCAAGCTATGTAGAGCAATTTGTTGACATTTCAGAGTTATAAGGTTGTTAGTCCTTCAAAATGCGAGGAAAGATATTATAGCAATATTTCTTTACCAATTTGAGTAAAATACCGAACACAACTCTTAACTGTGCGCATTACATAGGAGATATAAGACAATGCAATGTTGCAAATTAATCTCACCATGTGCACGCGTGCAAACCAAGTATATGAGATCAATATGTTTTAAACTACACACCTGCTACGCATAAAATTCTTGTCAATCAATAACTAGACTGCCAAATCAAGGGAAGATGGTATGGATGAATGCCACAATCCATGAGTGTATTTTCATCATCAAGGTTGTCTTGCTTATCTTATGCCACGAGATCTTCCAATTCCATTGCCAAACTAATGCATTAGGATGGCTCACAGTTTACTACTGTTATTCAATGTATTCGTTTATTTTCTAAGTTGTATGATTAAAGACATTCGTTTTGACAAAATTATGCATTTTATCTTGAAAAATCAAACATGTTTAATACCAATTTTGTGGACAAGAAGTGGGGTTAATGGCAACATTGCCAAATAACCCACAAAACTACAAATTGATTCCATAGATTATCAATATGCTGATAATGGAAGGACATGTTCTCTTGGTTTAAACTTTGTTAACTTGTGAATGTTATATAGTCAAAATTTTAAAACAAAGTTTCTTAACGCTTCATTATATTACATTATACAATGTTTATTAATGATATCAAGTTTTCACAATTCATATTATTTATTCCTGAATCTGTTATTGGATTTGATTGTGTAAAATATTTTGCATCAACGTTTTAGGATGTTAAAAGAATTGTAGGAGAAACAGGTTCAACAATAAACAATATGGATTACAGAGTGTGATCTGAAATGTTGATGTAAAAATATCTTACACAATCGAACTCAGAAATAGGTTCAGCAATAAACAATGTTTATTGTTTTATTCTCTTATTTGAAGGAAAGATCCTCTTTCCTATTTTTCAAGATGATATCAATGACATTTAAGTTCAATTGGAAGAGGCAACTGAGGCTTCTCATCAAGTGTAGGTGATCTATGCATCTCTCATCTAATGGAAGAGGGATATAACATAATGAAGTTCTAGAAACATGTGGTTGTAGACTTCAACAATCCTTATGTAACTAGCAACGACAATGTGCATGGTTTTTATGCAATGGTGATCTAATTAGGGGTCTTTCCTAACTATTGAAGTATTTTTCGAAAACATGGTATCCATTAGCTATATGCATCTTTCACATTGTAGTTCAAAACTAAAACTATATATATAAAGTGGCCTAGATGTGAGCACTTTGACAATTTAAGGAATTTGGTTATGTTAGTTTGGTTGCATTTGATATCTTTTCAGCTTTGTGCTATTTTCAATGTCCAATTTTATCATTTATATCATGTAATGGGCCAATGACCTATGAAAAAAATGTTTCTACTCATGATTATTGTTGAAACTGTTGGTGTCAACCACCAAGCCCAAATCACAACTTGCAAATAATTTTCACAAAAAATGAGAGAAGCAAACACGACTATTTCATCAGGGGAAAATACTGAGATGAGATATATTACACAATGTACAATAGTGCCTTATAAAGGCATGAAAATATGTGACAGATGAGAAAACTACCCAACATGGGAAAATACCACCTGGTTAATTAAATGCATTATTATGCCTAAGTAAACTTAAGAATGGTAAATCCTATTAACCCTAACACCCCCCTTAAGTGCAATTTAGGGAGAATTCTTATGCAATATGAAGATGCAATATGGGTCTCGCCTACACAACCATGTTAAGTACCCATTTACAATGCAAAAAAATAAATCTCTCACAATCGGAGAAAAGGAGAAAAACCCTGTGAGAAAAAACCCCTCTCCAAAAGAGAGAAAATAAAACAAAAATGATGCATGGATGGAGGATTCAAGAACACCCCCCAACGATTGCATACACCATGTATATACAATCAATGGTCCCCACAAAAGAGGGAAAGAGAGAGACTCTATAGCCCTCCCACAATGTGTAATCACCTACAAAAATGGTAAGTGCTTGAAGACAAAACATAATCCAATGTCGACAAACAACTTGTCTCACTTTGGAAGAAACAAAACCAAGTACAAATGCAGGTATGCTTCCCACTTTGGATAGGAATTAGCAAGTGAAATCCAAATGTAGGATGAAAATGTTTATGAAATCTGCTCGTGTCGCCAAGACCTTGGAAGATGATGCCACGAACCAATCAGGAACATGCCCAATCACAATAGAAGGTGACAAACAAGGTACCACTAGAAATTGATTCTGAACATTCTCCAGAGACTAAGATGAAGTGAATATAATAGTTGTACCACAACTATCATTGAATAGAAGGGATATACCCTCAAATGTGTCTTCCAAGTTAGAAATGTGAGATTCCACGAACAATGAACCAATGTACGACAAATACGAATCCCAATCAGGAAGACAATGATAATCATGTTGCTCAGAAATGATGGAAGTACTCAATGAAGGTGGATCAACTATCTCTGACAAAGAATCAAGAACCTTTGAAGCAACTACAACCTCATCTGAAGTCTCCAAAACCTCCAAAGGATCACAAGCATTGTCCATCTTCTCTGAAGAGTAAACAGACACACTTGCATTAGAAGGAGGGTCATCGAGAGATGGCGGAGTATCAGGATCTCCATATAATTCTTGAATGTAAGTCCAAAGAGCATGAGGGCACTCAAAATGAACAAGTGAATCCAAAAAGTCCTTGTCATTTATATGCTCAAAAATAACTCCAAAGACTCTAGCCCTAAATCCTTTCCAAATTATATACCTACTACGTGTGTCTAGAACAAAAAATTCATTATACAAAATATTGCAATAGATTCTGCTCACTAAGATGGGTGAGAATAAAATCACTCCATTGCCTAAAATTCCCTTTCTCCAAAGAAACCATTATAATTGAATTCTTAAAAAAAATTCAAAAATAGTGCTTTCAAAAACTTCCAAAAAAGAATTAAATCTGATTTGGTGCAAAAGTTGATGTAGCCCATTGCCTAATCTCCATGCTAACACCAAGCAAACTCCATCAAGAACACAAGAAAAATAGCCTCATGTGAGACTTGCTCACAATATCCACATGTAAAGAGTTGTATATGAAAATAGAAGGACTCCACAACCTAGAGAATGTTTCAATAACTTGGCCCCACTCCACTTCGATTGTGCCATTAAAACCCTAAATATTTAGGGGAAAACTTAGAAGAGCAATAATCTTTGCCCAAATTTGTCTCCAAGCAAATCTTCCCATGGCCTCTCCAAAATGCTCCCTCAAACACCTCCGTGAACTACTTCTGTAACAATGCCTTTGAGGTCTCCATAAGGCTCTGGGTTTCCTTGCAAAAGGGTGGAATGAAAAGGTGAAATTGCTGCTAGGATAGAGTCACAACCTGCAAACCATTGCCTGTGGTTTCCCAAGAAAAGAGAGAGAAAAAAGAAGTGTTGTAGCCTCCAAAGACACCCCACACTACTGATACCACACACAGATTGCCATGCAAAAGTGATACGCACAACGAATCACGCACAGGAACTTCTTGCCAATGCAATTCTTGTGTGCATATTTTAATAGAGAAAAAGGAAGTGGCTAAAAATAAAGAACAAACACAAATCCTTTGGGGCAAAAAATGATTCAAGCCACACAATATCCAAAAGAAGGTCATGCAACTTAAACAAGGTCGTGCACCCTACAATAAATAAGTTGCCCTTCACTAACTTGCTCCTGCCATCTATAGGCAAATCGTGTAAACTTGTGCCTTCTATGGGAAAATCATCTTGTGGATGAGACAAGTTGCGCCTCAATACAAATTCACGAGCCTCCAATCTGTCAACAAATTGCTTCACAAAAGATGCCTCTGCAACAGTGATTTTGGGGCTTTATTCGTAGTAGAGAACAATAGTCATGCACCGGTGATCTCTTTGATTTGAACGCCAAATGCGTCCCCCCTCAACAACAACGGCTATAAGATTGAAACACCGACACAAAATAAATCGCTGCCCACAATAGCAAAACATGCCCTCTGGTCGATGCATGTAGGAGTAAAAAAGCTCGCACAGAGAATGAAGATCCAAATATGGCCAAAAAAACCATCTAGCAAAGAAGCCCTAGGAGCAGCTGCGAACTAGATAGATGTAGCAATAGGTTTCATACACCAAACGATGGTGCCCAAACGACCTGCAAACCTTAAATCACAACCTCCAATTTTAATCACGGCCCCAACAATCACAAACAACAGGAAAATGAAGAATTGATAAAGATTAACATCCTTCTAAATGTATTATGTGAATAATGATCTCAAAAACAATTCCGATGAAAATTCTCAATGGCGGAAGAAGGCGCAGGTTGAAGGCTTGATACCATGTTGGTGTCAACCACTGAGCCCAAGATCACAAACTGCAAATGATCTTCACAAAAAATGATAGAAGCAAACACAACTATTTCACTAGAAAAAAATAAAAAATACTGAGATGAGATATATTACACAATGTACAATAGTGTCTTATAAAGGGCAAGCTGGTTTTAGACCAAAGCATTCTACTATTTACCATTGCATTACTCTCAGGCACATGGTTGAAAAAGTTTGGGATAAACAGGGTAGTGAGGTCTTTTGTTGTTTTGTTGACTTTAAAAAGGATTTTGACATGGTACCTAGAAACAAACTTTGGAATAGAATGGAACAACTTGGAATTCTGGAAAAATATAGAGCTGTTGTCCATAGACTTTATGATCAAGTGAGGGCCAAAATTAGAACAAAGGAAGGTCTTTCTGAGTGCTTCATGAGCGACATTGGTGTTAAACAGGGCTGCCCTCTATCCCCCACTTTGTTTGGGTTGTACATAGACAAATTAGAAGAGTGGTTGGACAAGCGGGGAGGTGATGGTGTTCTTTTGACCACTTTTGTGGTCAAGTTGCTGCTGTATGTGGATGACCTTACTTTAATGGCAAATTCTGAAAATAGTCTTCAAGAACATCTAAATGCTTTGGAACTTTTTTGTCAAGATGTGGGAATGCAAGTCAACATCAGTAAAACCAAGGTCATGATTTTTACGTTGAAAAGAGCTAGGAAGCAAATAAATTTTGAGTTTGAGGGAAGCACTTTGTAGGTGGTGAGTGAATACAAGTATTTGGGTCTTGATTTTTGCCAGAATCTCAATTGGGAGATTTGTAGGAAAAAAAGAATTCAAGGGGGGTGGAAATCTCTTTACTTGCTCCAAAACAGATGTAGATCGGCTGAGTTATGGGATTGGAAAACAAAGAAGAAGCTATTTGGGCTGCTTGTTATGCCTGTGGTTTTATATGGCTGCGAAGTTTGGGGTTGTAGCATGTCGGCTGTGAAGTGGAAGCAAATATAAAGACTCCAAAAGCACTTAATCACAAGCAATTTCAAAATAAAAAGTACAGTCCCGTATGAGATTGTTTTGGCTGAAGCGGGTGTCTTCCCAATAGAAATGGCAGCGATAATTCGTTTATTAGGCTATTTGCAAAGGATAGAGAATATGGAGGAACACCGATGGCCCAAAATTGTGGTGGAAGAAACATTAACTAGAAGGAAGAGTATGTGGATGAAGCAAAATGTCAAGTGGATGGGAAAATGGGGGATCAATATGCAAGAGTGTCCACACACAAAAGTTGAAATGAAAAAGTATGTAAAAGAGAAATTCAAAAATATCATGTGGTCGAAACAGCTTGGCCAGAAAAGAGAACATTATGTTTTGCTTTTTAACCCTACTTGTGATCATGAGAATTTTTTTTACATGGGGGCTGATATAAAGTGGAAGGCTAAAATGCTAATAGCCCAGTTAAGAATTAGCTCACACTGTTTGAGATGTGAAACAGGAAGGTGGAAAATTCCCAAAGAGCTGTGGGAGGATAGGATTTGTTGTTTCTGCTCTTCGGTTTTAGTGGAGTCAAAGTGGCACTACATTATGGAATGTAAGGCTTACAAGGACATCCGATACTTCTATCCAGATTTGTTAAAAGTCAAGTCTTTAGCGGCCTTGTTTGAAGAAGAAAAGATTGATAAAACAACAAGTTACTTGATCAAAATTCACAGTAGAAGAAACAAAATCAGCAAAGAGTTGGAAAACAACATGAAGTAGTTCGGTGGGATCGGCTTTTGTTTTGTTGTCTTGGCTAATGTGGTCTTTCGGTTTCATTTCGTGGGTCCCATAGACTAGCTGGTCTCGTGGAAATTATTAAAATCAATCAATCAATCAATCAAAGGCATGAAAATATGTGATGGGTGAGAAAACTACCCAACATGGAAAAAAACCACCCGATTAATTAAATGCATTATTATGTCTAAGTAAACTTAAGCATGGTAAATCCTATTTACCCTAACATAAACAAATATTAATGTAATAGAGGGTGGTATAACCTTGATTAGACAAATCCTCCTACCCACCACCTCCTTTAATATTGGTATTGTCCTTGTAGTATAATTGCTATGGTTTCATTATAATTGTGCTAAATTGGTGACTTGAGAGTTGCTTCCTTTGTAGGGTTGTGCTATTGCTTGTTTTGTGTGGTTGTTTATATTTTTGGGGCCATGTGTTTCTTTTACTTCTAGCTTTATCAATTTGACTTCAAAGCATGATCCCATAGCACCTATATTATATGAAGTTCTTTAACTCTTAATTTTAATAATAGAATATTTTCATCTACTTCATCATTTAAAGTAAATGTTGTGTGTTTATTTATTACTAAGTATGTGACACTAGCCAAGTTATTTTGATTTATGCTATAAATGATATTATTAGAGACTCTCAAAAGGATAAAATAATTAGTCTTAAAACATTTAAATGTCATGTTAAATCTATAATATTTGGTTCTCCGTGACATGTATGTACAAGTCATATTCCAATTTATATAGAAAAAATGCATGATGATGTATCCAAATATGACAGATAAAGATGATATATGTTCTTGTAAGAGGCTAGAGTGCTATAAATTTAATAGTAGACTTTAAGTTTGTAAAGGTGGGAGTGCCATAAGTTTATTTCTAGCATAGTTTATCAAATACAAAGTAATTTAAGATTGTGCATATAAACTTTATATTAAATGAATTCTTAGGAAGCGGTCATTAAAAAAGATGAATAGAGTGGTATTTCATGCATATTTGATATAAATAATACATATAAATATGAATTCATTTTAGCTCATACATTTTAAAGCCTAATGTTATAAAATATACAATATATTTAAAGCAAGAAAATGATTGTAGAACTAAAGTGTATTTTTCACACTTTTTCCTTTTGTCTTGTATTAATTTTAGCTCTATCAATAAATATGATATAACAATAAAAATTGCATACCTCATCTTGCACTTGCTTTGATGTTTGCTCCCCTACCCTATTTTAAGGTGTGTTTAGCTTTTGGTCTCGACATTTCCTCACTAGAATTGCCAAATTTCTTTATCACATTTCAATTCTTCTTGTTGACCGAGGATCGTCTACTTAAATTTGGGTAATTTTTGTAGGATGCTAGTGTGATGCACCAACGTCTATGTGACATACTAGTGTCTTCAGAAATTTCAAAATGATAGCATTGGTTTCTTCCACCCAATTACATGTTGTCACTTGTTTCAACTCTTTTTCACCCAAAAACACTTCTAGACTCAAATATGTCTCTCCGGCTTCTTCTCCTTTTCTAAAATGATTTAAAAAAAAACAATCTATTATATTCTCTCTCTTCCTCTTGGCTCTCTTGGTTGCAAACTTTTTGAAAGGACTTAATTGTTGAAGCTTGCACAATGAAGAATGTTGCAACATTGATGTGATATCTCCATGCTCTCAATTTCTTCTCCTTTTCTTCTTTAATAATAATGTGAAGCAAGTTTATTCTCTTGTTTTGATATTATTGTAGCTTTCTACATTGTTCAATCTCTATTCTATTTGGTAAAATCTATTGGTGTTTTTTATTTCCTATTTATTTAATATGCACACTAGGGTGCAGTTTCCTATGGACTAGGAAGTTTATTGATATAAGAGCATCTAGGCTCAAGTACAATCTTGCACAACCAAAAATATTTCTTGAGTTTTATTTAGTTTCATGTTTCATTTTATGAATTTTATTATATGTTGTTTGTGGCTTCAAGATCATTTTTGTGAAGTGCTCTAGGAATAATCATGTCTTGTGCTTGGAAGCATTTGTAGTGGTGTTGGAATTACATGTGAGTGTTGTGTTAGTCAACTTCCATATTGTCTTTGGTTCACTTTTCACATAAATTAGGTGTAATGCACCAATGACAAGAAGTTGAAAAAGTGCAGATTTGAAACCCTTCAGAATGTTTCAAGAGTTGTTTCAATCTATTGATCAATTTTAACATTGTTTAGAGCTTAATTTTCAATCAATAGAGATATGCAAATTTATATTGTTATTTTAATCCTCTATATGCTAAGTTGGAATATGATAGGGTTATTACATCACAAAATTTGAAGGTCCAAAAGATATGAATTTTAATCTTTAAATCTTTCTAACTATAATTTAATTGAATCACTTTCCTTGTGTTTCCTTGCTTGATGACATTTCCTTTAATTTTTTGCCACAAATACTTATTATTATTTTTTTTTTTTGACAAAATTTGGAGGCTATAAAGGAAATCTTCTTTTGATTTCTTGGCTATTAAAATTATTTTGGAAGTTGTGTGTTTACTACTAGCCATGTGGGAAAAACCGTGAAGGAAAACAATTAATTTTTAATAGGGTTAATGAAATGGTTTTTTACTTTTGTTGATCACATGATACATTCTTATACGATAATTGTGAACAGGAGGAAACAAGGGATGCAAACAAGACTTATAAAAAAGAAATGAACATTTACCTTGCTTCCAAATTCACCTCTGATTGAGTGTAAGAGTAGTGAGCCCAAGTTGAGAAGTATTGCATGAGAGCTCTCAAAATGTTTTGTTGTACACCAAGGGTGTGGATGTGCTCAAGATGTGTGATTGAAAGTAAGTGGTTTCTCTTTGAACGACTTTTCTTTCATGAGATCCCCTTTTATGAAAATGTCTTGGGGATGGTTTAATTTATAGATTGTGAGGATGGTTGTGTTGGAACACAACAATCTATTGAGAGGGGGGGTGAATCAGTAGGTTAATTAAAACTAGTTCTTTAACCCTTTTAAATGTAGATAAAATAAATATGCAGGGATCATGCAAACACACAAATGCACATAACACCTTACTATGGGAAAACCACAGCGAGAATAGTTTTTAGGATCTATTGTCCTAATCCAACCTCATAATAGAACCTCACTAGTTACAATGTTTAAGGGAACCAACCCCAAGGAGACACCAACCCCCTACTTTAGGAGCACCAACTCCAAGGAAGCACCCACTCCCTTACTAAGCACCAACCCAACTATCTGATGGCATTAACCAATCAGATTTACAATTAGAATTATGGAGCTATAAACTCCATATTACATATGATTCAATTGAATCCAATTCTCTGTTACAGACTTGATCTGCAACTGCTCATTCTTTGCAATTTAGAACATCCTTTGTTCTATATCTCTTTGTTGTTGCTGCCTCAACAATTCATTCCTCTACTCTACTCTTCTCCCCTCTTTCTACTATATTACACACCTCTGCTCAACTGAATGCAAACCCCCAAATTTTGTTCATTGTATTTGGTCTAGATCTCTCTCTTCTACTCTTTTTTGTCTACTCTCTTAGATAATTTCTTGTTTTCTTATGCTCACATACCTTCATCGACAAACATCCATACCTCGAGGTGTGCACCACCGTCCCAATTCACCGCATTTGCTAATTTTTGCAACTTCCAAGCCTAGGGTTTGCTTTGTATTAAATTCCTTTCCTTTCATGACAGTCATATCAAATCTTCTAGTCATTTGTGCCTTTTGTGTCACCATCCATACATCTCATCACCAATTAAAACAATTAGCTAGAGTAGTTACAATAATTAAATTTGTTTTTTGTGTCAGTTTACAGCTGTTTCCGCTGTTTACATTGTTCATTCCATTGCCTATCCATTATAGAATAAAATATTTGAATTTTGGCCGTCAATCTGCAATCTTTGCACCATCATCTAATGGTCAATGTTTGAATTCACAACATTAAAACATAACTATTGGACTAAGTCACTTTAAAACGTCATAGATATTCACTTAGGGCACCAAGCAAATATTCTTCTTTGGACACCCTCAGGTCTTGCCGACATCACTAGGGACACACGTCTAATACTGTGTTTTCCCAATGCTGACACAAGGACCCACAAACCCTTAGCAGAATGGCAGGAGGATGTCATCTGTCTGCATACATCATCACTTTGTACACATGTCCTCTTGCTAACCATAGAACTTCATATACAAAAAATGAATCTGAGACACTTGTCACCTTTCCGCGCTTCCATAGAAAATCACTAGCATTGCCATCTAGGCAATGGAGGTGTATGGGAGCCACCTAATTGACTATCACTAAACCTCAATCGTTGACCATGTGTAGTCAAATATTTGCTATCGATCTTAGGTAAGATTAAAGTCTTCATCATTTTCCAACCGGTAATACCTAGGTCGAGGGGTCAGTTTCTTCATGTCTTCAAAGGCTTAAGTTGTAACTTAAGCTATCGGTAACGGCCTATTACCAGTCAACAATCAATTAGAAATTCTATGAATGTGCCATGACTGAAGCTTTAGGGTTTCTCTACTAAACCCTAATTTGACCAGAGAGCAAATATAACTCAATTTTGAGCTCCATTCTTATATTTTGAACCTGTGGACCATACCTCTGAAATGAGCACGAAAAACCCATATCAAATTTTCCATTAGTTTCCTCTACAAACCATCGAAAACATGCTCTGTAAAAACATGTCAACTTTGCATGACAACTTTGCCACAATTGCAAAACGTGCTCTTCTCTTCATCATACTTCATCAACCAACTTGTGGCTGATCCACTGACATCAATGGTATCAATGATCTCCCTTTTGGCATCTATCCAATTTCCTTTTGACATCAATGACAACATAAGGCCAACAATTTCCCCCATTGTCATTGACGGAAAAATTAAATGCTCTATACAAGCATTAGCCTTGACCAATCTACACAATAATCATAGGAACACAACTATTTGTAGTTACAGCTCCCCCTTTGACATATCTCCCCTTTTGATAAACAAAGAGCATTTTTCCCAAATTCTCCCCCTTTGAAATCAATGGAAAAGGGACTCTTTAAGACATCATGCTTCTACTAACACCAATTGTGCTCCCTCGCTTTATTAGAGAAAGGAGTGTGTCCACTATCTCTGCAACCATCAAGTCGTTAGAAATTTGTAAAACCAATCATACTTGAATTGACTTCTTCTCATTTCTTCCAAGGCTAAAATAAAGTTTCTATGAATCTCCCCCTGGACTCATGCCCTATCACTAAGATCTAGTGATATGTGGCAGGAGCAACCACTCCCAATTTCTGTCTCAAGTACCAAAATTTCTCTTTGGGAAGAGGCTTGGTGAATATGTTTGCAACCTATTCCTTGGTTGGCACATATTTCATGCCGAATTCTTGATCTGCTACTTTTTCTCTTAAAAAGTGGTACTTGATTGAAATGTTCTTAGTTCTAGAATGCATCATTGGATTCCTTGATACATTTATTGCACTTGAATTGTCACAAAGAATAGAGATAGGTTCTTCGTACTCTA
Organism: Sequoia sempervirens; assembly: GCA_007258455.2. Lineage (NCBI taxonomy): Eukaryota > Viridiplantae > Streptophyta > Pinopsida > Cupressales > Cupressaceae > Sequoia > Sequoia sempervirens. The sequence goes on along the minus strand of VDFB02063891.1, from coordinate 7,855 downwards.
CTTTGATATCTTCAAGAGTGTTTGCTTCATCCACAATACTTGAGTACAACATGCCACTACTGCCACATACTCTACTTTAGCTATTGAAAGAGTAACCGACTCTTTCTTTTTGCTCAACCATGAAACAAGTTTGTTTTCAAGGAAGAAAGCACCACCATTAGTGATCCTTCTATCATCCACACTTCCAGCTGAATCAACATATGTATATGTTGTCAAAGTGAAGTCTTCACCCTTGGGATACCACAGTCCATAGTCAACAGTGCTCTTGATATATCTAAAAATTATTTTTACTGCATTGACATGTGACTCTTTAGGAGCAGCTTGAAATCTTGCAACCATGCACACTTCTTGCATGATATCTGACCTTGATGTAGTTAGGTATAGAAATCTACCTATCATAGATCTACACATGGTCTAATTTGCATCTGGGGATTCATCTATCTTGCTTAAATTACATCCAGTTATCATGGGGGTACCAACTGGTCTACCATCTTCCATTCCAAACTTCTTAAGCATTTCCTTAGCATACTTTGTTTGAGATATAAATATTTCTTTATTAGTTTGTGTTATCTATAGACCAAGGAAGAAAGAAATTTCTCCCAACATAGACATCTCAAATTCATTTTTCATTTGAGAAGCAAACTCTTTACACATTATATCATTACTGCCACCAAAAATGATGTCATCTACATATACAACAACAATTATCATATGCTCAACTTCTGATTTGAAGTAAAGATTGCTATCTGCAGATCCTTTCTTGAATCCTTGTTGTAGGTACTGGTCTAATCTTGAATACCATGCCCTAGGTGCTTGTTTTAGACCATACAGAGCTTTCTTTAGTCTACAAACAAAATCCTCTTCTTCTAGCAGTTGAAAAATTTCTAGTTGTTCTATGCAGACTTCCTCTTGTAGGTTTCCATTTAGGAAAGCAGACTTCACATCCATTTGAAAGACTTTGAACTTCTTATAAACAGATAATGCTAGAAATATTCTTATGGCTTCCATTCTAGCTACTGGTGCAAATGTTTCCTCAAAATCTATCCCCTCAACTTGTGCATATCCTTTGCACACCAATCTAGCGTTATTTCTTACAACTCCATCTTCATTGAGCTTGTTTCTAAAGACCCATTTTGTACATATTACATTCTTGCTTGGGGTTCTTGGAACTAATTCCCAAGTTTTGTTCTTCTCAATTTGGATCAACTCTTCTTTCATTGCTTTATCCATATTTCATCCTTGTTGGATTCAACATAGCTCTTGGGATCTATTTGATACATGGGAGAAAAATACTCTCTTTGTTCTTTGCAACTCTTCTCCTTGTCTAAACTCCTTCATCTATATTGCCAATAATCTGTTCTGCAAGATAGTCCTTTTGAACATATCTTGCAGGCGCCTTTTCATTTTCTATTTTAGATTCTTCATCAATAATTTCCTCTTCAGATTTAGATTCAACTTCATAGCTATCTCTATTAGGTTCAACATGTTTCAATTCTTCATCAACCTTGACATTGATACTCACTACAATTTTGTGCAACCTTTTATTGTAGAATTTGTAAGCTTTAATTTGAGTGGAATATCCAAGAAATATTACTTCATCACATCTAGAATCAAAGCTTCTTAAATTATCTTCTTCTCTTCTGATGTAGCACTTGCTACCAAACACTTTGAAGTACTTAACTGAAGTAGGTTTGTCATACCATAATTCATATGGGGTATGTTCACTGTTTACCCTTAATTGTACTCTGTTCAAAGTATAAACTGTTGTATATACTACTTCTCTCTAGTACACATCAAGTAACTTGGCCTCATTTAGCATTGTTCTAGCCATCTCCTTAACTATTATGTTATTTCTTTCAACCACTCAATTCTGTTGTGGAGTCCTTGTTGCAGAATATTGCCTTTTAATTCCATGCTTCTCACAATGTTCAATGAACTCATTTGATGTGAACTCTCTATGCCTCTATCTGATCTTAAGAATTTGATCTATATGCCAATCTCCTTCTCAACCATGGCTTTAAAAACCTTGAATCTTTCAAATGCTTGTGACTTGTTTTTCAAAAAGGTTACCCATGTCATTCTTGAATAATCATCTATCAATAACATGAAGTACCTTTCTCCTTGCAATCCTTTTGTTCTTGTGGGACCACAAAAATCAGTGTGAACTAACTCCAAAGGCTTTGTCATTGCGTAAGTTCTTTTGTTTGAAATCTAACCCTAGTTATCTTGCTAATTTGACATTCCTTGCAAGTGGTGTTTGCCGGTTTGGTTATCTTAGGCATGTGTCTTACAAGTCCTTTTAAGATTACCTTAACTAGATTATCAAAATTTATATGGCCCATTCTTCTATGCCACAACCAACTCTCATCAACTTTTCCTATCAGGCATCTTTGACCATTCACTTCACTGAGATTATAGAGATTGCTTTCAATCCTTTTCCCTTCTACAACCAATCTTCTTGATTTCCTTATCTTGCATCCTTTTGCATTAAATGCAACTTTATAGTCATTCTCACACATTTGACTGACACTTAGCAGATTATGTGTCAGTCCTTCATCATAAAGGACATCACATGTAGGAAGATTTCCATCAATGCTCAGAGTTTCTTTACTACAGATATTAACTGCAGTGTTATCTCCCAAACTCACAAATCCTTCTTTACATTTCTTTAGTTTGATAAATTTTCTCTTGTCTCCAGTCATATGCTTAGAGCAACCACTATCTATCACCCATAAATTATGCTTCTTGGCATGAAGTACAGTTTGTGCAATCATAGATTGTGCATACTTCTTCTCTTTCTCTTTCCAAACCTTCTTAGGCTTCTTTTCTTCCATATCTTTCTCCTTTTCAGGGACTTGTGTACCTTTGCTCACACTAGGAGGCATACTTTTCTTTTTACTCTATACTTTTGGTTTTACTAAGTTTTCTCTACATTACTTAGCTATGTGATCAAAATTATTACAATTGTAGCATATTACATTCATATCTACCAAAGGAGAAAATAGATTTCTACTCACAAATTTTTTTCTCCTTGTAGGTATAAGTCTACATTCACTAGCCCTATGACCAAACTGATTACATGTATACCAATAACCATAGAAAAATGAGGAATACCTGGTCATAGCATCTCTTTGTGCAGGATGAGGAGGTCTTCTTTGCTTTGACTTCTTCAAATCTCTCACCCTAGTGAAACTGTCTGCATTAGCTCCCTTTGTGTTTTGCTTCTTCTTCAAGTTATCGGGAACTGATTGGTTGTTCTTCTTGTCTTCTACAGGTTTCTCTTCATCATCTTTCTTCTTCTCAATAGTGATTTTATCAAGTTTTTCATTCTTAGAGACATTCTTCATGCAAGCTTTCTCATCCTTTGTATGAGTCTTTTCTTTTTCTTTAAACTTGTCATATAACTTTGCAGGTGCACTAATAGTAGGACTTTTCTTTTGTAGGCTTCTGTGAGCTAATTAATTCATCAATTATTTCAGATCCTCCCTTCAACTTCAAACCTCTTTCTATCTGTTCTCTAGAATTTTCAAGGTCTTTCTCAAAGCCACTATTTTTGCTTGCAACTTCATGCATTCATTAGATTTAGATGGTAGTTTATATTTGACTACATATTCTATCCTTTTAGATTCTTCAACTTGTGTCTTCAAGCTTACCACCATTTGATCAGATTCTTCAATATTTTTGGTTAGCTTTTCAACCTCACTTTGTGCAAGCTTCTTCAGTTTCTTGTTCTCTTTTATTAAGTTATCAATCTCATCTAGAGCACAGATGAGTTCAACTTCAAGATCAACTTCTTCTTCTTCTTCATTAGAAGCTTCAACTTCTCCATTTTCTTGGTCAGTAGTCTTTTTCCATTAATAGGAATTCATTTCCCTCAACCACAAAGGAACAATCATGTTTATCATCCGAGCAATCACTAACATCAGATGAATCACTTTCTTCTTGTGTGTACAGACTCTTCTTCTTCCTTAAGAAGATCTTCTTCTTAGGAAAGTAGGGTTTCTTCTTTTTACTATCCTCTTATTTCTTAGAGTTATCCTTTTCATTATAGGGGAACTTAGTAGAAAAATGTCCTATTTTACCACAATTAAAACATTTAAAGGGTAACTTACCTTTGTATTTTTTAGAGCCTCTTCTCAATCTTCTAACAAAGTTGGCTTCTTCTTCATCAATCTGCTCAAATCCAGATGTAGATGCTTCTATCTTCTCCTCTTTGGTTGCTTTGAATGCAAATTTTCTTTTAGATGCATTTGCATCTCCCATTCTCATCTCATAGGTAGTAAAGGTGCCATGCAATTCATCAATAGTGAGTTTTTCCAAATCTCTAGCTTCCTCTATTGCATAAATTTTAGTCATACCTGTATGGCAAAGATCTTAAAACCTTTTTGACAATGACTCATTCTTTCATCTCTTCTCCAAGGCGTATGATAGCATTCACTATTTCATCTACTTTGAGAAGGTAGTTTGCAATCTTTTCTTCTTCACTCATCTTGAGACTTTCAAACTTTCCTTTGAAAGTTTGTATCTTTGTCTGCTTTACTTTATCATCACCTTCATAGATGTTTTTTAGCTTGTCCCAAATATCATTTGTAGTTTGACAGTGCATAAATTTGAAAAAATCTGAATTTGACAACCCACAAAGAATAGCATTCTTTGCCTTAGCATTGTTCTCATATTCCTTCTCTCCAACTTGATCAGTAGGAGTAGCAGGAATTGTATATCCCTTCACAATAGACATCCATACATCAAACCTTAATGAGAATAGATATGTTTCCATCTTGATGCTCTAGAATGTATAGTTTGATCCATCAAAGAGAGGTGCTTTATCTAAGGACAAACCTTCTTGACTAACCATCTTGTGTTCACTATCCAAGATCTACTCGAGTTGATTAAGCTTCTCCAAAGGAACATAGCTCTGATGCCAATTATTGGAACACAACAATTTACTAAGAAGGGGGTGAATCAATAGATTAATTAAAACTAGTTCTTTAACCCTTTTAAATGTAGATAAAATAAACATGCAGAGATCATGTAAACACACAAATTTGCATAACACCATCTATACGAGGAAAACCCAATATGAGAAAAACCACAGTGAGAATAGCTATTAGGATCTATTGTCCTAATCCAACCTCACAATAGAACCTCGCTAGTTACAATGTTTAAGGGCACCATCCCTAAGGAGACACCAATCCTCTGCTTTAGGAGCACCAACTCCAAGGAAGCACCAACACAACTATCTAATGGCACCAAGTAATTAGATTTATAATCAGAATTATGGAGCCATAAACTCCAGATTAGATATGACTCAATTGAATCCAATTCTTGGTTACACAAGTGATTTGCAACTGCTCATTCTCTGCAATTTAGAACATCCTCTGTTTTATCTCTCTCTGTTGTTGTTGCATCAACAATTCATTCCTCTACTCTACTCTTCTCCCCTCTTTCTGCTTTGTTACACACCTTTTCTCAACTGAATGCAAAACCCCAGATTTGTTCACTGTATTTGGTCTAGGTCTCTCTCTTTTGCTCTTTGTTGTCTACTCTCTTAGATATTTTTTTGTTTTCCTATGCTCACATACCTTCACCAGCAAGCCTCCATACCTTGAGTTGTGCACCACCATCCTAATTCGCTGCATTTGTTAATTTTTGCAACTACCAAACCTAGGGTTCACTTTGCATTAAATGCCTTTCCTTTCATGATGAAGTCATATAAGATCTTATGGTTATCTTTTCCTTTTGTGCCACTATCCATACATCTCACCACTAATTAAAATGAGTAGTTGGAGTAGTTACAACAATTAAATTTTCTTTCTATGTTAGTTTGTAGTTGTTTCTATCATTTACACTGTTCATTCCATCGCCTAGCCATTACAAAATCAAATCTTTAAATTTTGGTCATCGATCTGTAATCTTCATGGCATCATTTGATGGTCAATGTTTGAATTCATAGCATTAAACACAACTGTTGGGTTAACTCACTTTAAAATAACACCATAGATCTTCACTTAGGGCACCAGGAAAATATTCTTCTTTGGATGCCCTCAGGTCTTGCCAACGTCGCGAGGGACACACATTATCATACAACATTTTTGCAATGCCGATACAGGGACCCAAAAATCCTTAGTAAAATGGCAGGAGGATTTCATCTGTCCACCTACATTGTCACTTTGTACACATGTCCTCACGCTAACCATATAACTTCACATGCAGAGAACCATGAGCTCGTTCCCTCTAAGACACTTGTCACCTTTCCGCGCTTTTGCAGACAATCAGTGGCATTACCATCTGGATAGCATGGGAACGTAGGAGCTGCTTGATCGTATATCACTAAACCTTAACTGTCAACCATGTGCGATCAAAATATTTGCTACTGGACTTAGGTAAGATTAAATTCTTCATCACTTGCCAAGTCGGTAATACCTAGGTCGAGGGGTCAGTTTCTTCATGACCTCGAAGGCTTAAGTTGTAACTTAAGCTACCAGTTACAATGACCTATTGCCAGTCAACAATTAATTAGAAATTCTGTGAATGTGCCATGACTGAAGCTTTTAGAGTTTCTCTAATAAACCCTAATTTGACCAAAGAGTAGATATAACTCAATTCTGAGCTCTATTCTTATCTTTTGAACTTGCGAACCATACCTCTAAAATGAGCACGAAAAACCCATATCAAATCTGCAATTAGTTTCCTCCACAAACCACTGGAAACATGCAATGCAAAAACATGTCAACTTTGCATGAAAAATTTGAAACAATTGAAAAACATGCTCTTCTCTCCATCATACTTCATCAACCAACCTGTGGCTGATCCACTAACATCAATGATCTCCTTTTTGACATCTATCCAACTTCCTTTTGACATCAATGACAACATAAGGCCAACAGGTTGATCAATGGTTGAGATTGATCCAAGAGATCAATTGTTGAAGATGCTTGAAAGGTTTGGAGGAGGAAGAAGCCTCCAAGTGTAGCTTGTTATTGGTGCACTTGGGGAAAGCAATGATCTCATAGGTTTGGATGGACAAGATTGTCTTGATTTGAATAGATGGTGGAGATTGAAAGTTTTTATACATGTGTGAGAAGCTGTAATGAAATAACTTGCACAATAGAAGGATATGATAGAAAATATGCTGAGAAAAATGCCTTGTCGTAATGATGTCGAGATCATGCTCTAATACCACTTGTAATGGATTAACTTGCACAAGAAGAATATAATATGAAATATGTTGAAAAATAATTGATAATTATATGCCACTTCGAGGGGGCAACCTCCTAATCCACTTCGAGGGGGATACCTCCAGTATTCTTCAATAAGAACACAATACTCAACATGATGATGAAATAAGACACAACCTCCTATATATACCTATTTATGCCTAGGATATCACCCAAACCGACTTATATAACCCTATATAAGCTCTAGGTCAACCTAACTAACTAAATAACAATATAATATTGATAATATGAATTAATTAAGAGTTAAGGTAGCCATAAGCTGACTACTCATAACTCGATACATACTATAGGGGTGAGGGCATAACATTGCCCTCCTCTTTGCAAAAGATTGTCCTCGATGCTAACTTTTTTCTTTTTCTTTTTCTTCTTCTTCATCTCCTTTTTTACTTCTGCTTCTTTTTCTATTGCCGCTTCTTGTTCCTACTCTTGTCTTGCTCTTGTTCTTGTTCTTGTTCTTTCTCTTTCTCTTTTTTTTACTTCCACTTCTTCTACTGCTACTACTTGTTGTTGTTCTTCTTCTACTCTTGTCTTGCTCTTTTTCTTTCTCTTGCTCTCAATTTTTCTCTTCCCTTTCCCTTTCTCTTTCTCTTACTCTTGTTATTTTTCTTACTCTTTTT